>JAMKCH010019411.1:0-39964 GCA_023653785.1 Ophioderma brevispina | reverse complement strand
CCTTGTCATTTGCTTGGAAGGATTATGGCACATGTCATTATAAAGTAATAAAAGGCCAAGAAAGTTTGATGTTTATAATGAGATCCTTGCACGTAAAACAAGCATAATGGGCAAGGCAAAGTCGACCCCTTATTCAAATTTTTACTGCCGAGACACATATTTGGATAAACATGGACAAATGCACGGGCAACCCTTTTTTCTACTGTAAGCAAGAAATACAAAAAAATGACCACTTTTCTTACTAAACGCATGTGCCTTAATCTTTCTTTCGTGTAAATTGTTAGCGTGTGTGCCTATGTTGAATGGTTCACTCGCTAAACGTATGTGTGCTTTGCATGATGCATTAGGTCCCCGAATAGTGACACATTATTGTAATAAACATTTATTGGTCGAGCTATATGAGTGCAAAAATTGGACAAGACGCAGACCATCCGATGTTATCATTATCATGCGTAGGATCCATATTAATCGCGTATCGTATCAGATCACCTCAAAGCATGATAATGCAGAAATATGGACATTAACCTAACCGATCAAGAGGTTACAGAATTAGAGAATAAAAGAATGGATTTTTTTTTGGCCATCTTAGATGGTGTCATCATAATGGATGGGCATCCAATATTTTGAGTGCTGGATGCCGGCGCAGCCGTTATCCACCACGTAAATATTGGTGCCCATCCATTATGACACCATCTAAGATGGCCAACAAAAAATCTCATCTTTATTCTCATTCTTATTGATAAATGTGTCAATTTTTGTCTTTTAAAATCGAACTAAATTATTTGTCAAAATATTCTAACCCTCATTCTTTTTTATTATTCATTTTAAATAATTGCACCCCTCTTGAAAATAAAATGTTCCAACCCAAGGAACCAAAGTCAGCGCGCGGTGACGTCACGCTGCGTAATTGCATTTGCGTACAACGCGACATGCATGACACAGTAAAAAGCGCCGGTTTGCGCTTGTCCTATATTCAACTACACAGCGTAATTGCTGCACGCACTTCCATCTATTACCCAGTACTGGATGGGTGGAGCTTTTGAACCTAGCCAACAATTTCTGGTTAACAATGATAAACACGCCCCCGGAATACGAATAACTAATAAATTGCATCTTAGGTCACATATCGTGCATTTTTTGTTCCATATGTGTTGTATAAATGGTGTATAAAACACATGGGTTAACCAGGATAGGTCATTCATCATGGATGGATCCTTTTATTTTCAACTACTCTGCAAGTGTGATGTAACAGGTGAGAAAAAATCCTATGTGTGGGCTATTCTGCCCACGAGAAGATTTCCAATAGCTTTCCCACAATGCATTGCTTCCAAGGGAGTTTTTGGTACAGGTACTGATGTGGGCCGTTAGTAGACGAAACATGCTAAATTGACAGTACCTGATCACAACCTTTCATTTTAAGAGTGTTCATCTCTACGTCCACCGGGCAAACCTGTACAAAAACTTCCAATGGAAGCATGCATTGTGGGAAGCTCCTGAATCTTCTCTATTCTTACCCATTAGGACTTTTTCTCTGCATTCATAACAATTTCAAGTATATTGAAACTAAAAGGTCCTGACGGACTATATTAGGGACAGAAACCATTTGGCGAGCTTGTACTTTCCTGGTTCTCTGCGTTTTACTGCAATAAAAATGCACTTGCCTCTGATGGTCACCAAAGCGATCTGCTGTTGCTGGATCAGCGACCACGAGTCATACGCGCTGAAACGATCCACCCCTTTATTACAACCAGGGGTACGCCTTGGTCAAAGGGTTTCTGTCCCCGACTAAACCCTGGTTTTATATACCCAGGGCTAAAGTTGTAGTACTTCCTTTGAGACTACAAGCCTAAAAGTCCTGCAGTTCGGTTATCCAACTTACTTGATTATGTAAATCTACTAGATGTCTAAGTTTTGTGGCTGCTTTCTCTTCCTACTGTCGGCAAGCTGCAAAAAAAGAGAAAATCTAAAATATTACGATCTACTAAGAATTTCAATACATTCCTTCCTATTTGAATTGAAAACGTTTCAATCAAATGATGAATTCAGAAGTTTTCTCTTGAGCTAAGTTTGCCCAGTTCGCAGATTTGGACAAAATCAATATATGTGGTAGGAGTTTCCATTATGAAGTTGTTAATACTCTCACTCATAACTTCTTAAAGCAGGATGACCCGATTTAAGTATATAAGTTTCATCTTGAAAGAATGGCCTTCGCCCAAACCCCATCTGTAAAATTTTTCACCAATATTTCCAACCTGTTTTGAGTGTGATATAAAAATGTGATTTTGTCGCCCTATAGATTACAAACTTAAGTGGTTGGCTAGATGGGTCTCCGTGTGCATGAAATGTGCCCTAAGTTACTCTCACAGCCATGGACTAGACCATCAGACATAAAAAAAGTGAGAGTAGACTTTTGCTACCACGTCACTTTTTTCGCTAGAGGGTGTTTTTCAAAATGGCCGCCAAAATGCCATTTAACACCATATAATAGCATTTTTTTATAGCTCTATGTGGGTGAATGGCCCAGTGTTTGGATGTTTTTCTATTTTGTTTAAGTCCATATGTATAGAGCGGTCGCAATTCACCTCTTAAATTATTCCTTATTGAGGGCGCTCTTTCAAAATGCCGCCAAATGCTATGTAAGACCTTTAATGGTGTTTTAATAGCTAGAATTGGTAAAATGGTCCAAGTTTTTCAATGTTTTTCCTATATTTGTTGATGTCCATATGTATAGAGTGGTCCAATTCCCTACTTAAATGTATTTGTAATGGAGGGCGCTTTTCAAAATGGCTTGCCAAATGCAATTTAGCCCTCATAATGATGTTTTAATAGCCCAAAAATGGGGTGAAAATGCCTCATTTTTTTTCAGTTTTTTCTCAATAATTTGTGGATGGTCAAATAGTATAGAGTGGCACATTCCTCACCCTTAAATCTGATTCCTAATGAGGACGCTTTTCAAAATTGGCCGCCAAATGGTCGATTTAAACACCTTATAATGATGTTTTAATAACCACGGGTGAAAAAGGGGGCCCAGTTTTTTCAGTGTTCCCTATTTATTGAATTTTTTCTCCATCATTTTGTTGAATTCTTCAGTACCTACCATAATTACGGTTTCAGTTTCTCTTTTTTTCTCTTAGTTATTTTATTGATATCCTGATTTTCATTTATGGTTTTAATGGATTTGATGATTTTGATTTATCCAGTACAAATGCTGTTTTATTGGTGATTCAAACCAGTGCTGATATAGGGTGGTGCGCTTATCCCAGCTGCCACCTGACGATGCAATCTGATTGTGACATTTCCTGATTGGGCCAGCAATAATAATAATTGGTAATCATGCCTGTCAAACGTCTCGAAGGAGGAGAGAAGATCTCCACACGACATAGTGGACTATGGCAATGTCCTGGAAAGGTGATGACAAATTCTGCAGCCATTTGGGGCTTTCACAGACCAGCTTTTGATTATTGGGGCAGTCTGCGTCAGCTACAAACATGGGCTTGATATAGTTCTTTGATTCTTACCATGACAAATCTCTGAAGGACTCTGAGCGAAACAACGTCAAGTCATGCTAACAATTAAATTGAATGAACAACAATCAATCGGGATTTACCCCTTCCTGTCGAGATATGGATTAAATGTCCTAGTTTTTGTAAGTTTCCTAATTTAATTGAGGTAAAAGTGGTAACCAATAGAAGGGTCAGACTCAACAATAACAGTCGAGGTCGACAGGTTCTGGGCATCAATAGTAACAAGGAAGAAATTCCAGACGCTTCTTCCCTGCCAAAAAAGCAGCTCAAATCCACCTATAATAGACAATAATCTCCAAGTTTCATTTCAGTATAGCGGATGAAAGCTTGCCTCTTTTCCTTTGGTGGTTTCCATTCCTATGATGTTTCCGAGCTTAACTTAACTAGATAAGAAGAGGCTGATGTTCGTATTATTCCTCATCATGTTGTGCATTCAGTCAATGCCAGTCACACATGATCATAGTGCTGTTTTAATTTACTGATGATTTGTGGCTATTACCTACTAGATTTGCATTCCCATGGATTACATTTTGAATGGCAAACATGATTGTAGCAGATCGAGGTGGTAATGATAATGAACTGCCTACATATGACAAGTTTTGATCATTTTGATACAAAGGCTCCTATGGTAAAACTTTCTTTTTTCCTCCTTGTTTTGTAAATATGAAACATAACTACAAAAATGGGCTTTAGAAGTTGTTGCTTACCTGGGTCGTTGCTACGCAAGATGATTCTGAATTAAATGTTTTTTAAAAAATTAATCATTGAGTCAGATTTGTTTAAAAATCTGTTCATTTGTTGATCATCTCGAAAAGCACCCTCTATCAGGGATCTGTTTATTGGTCTTGGTTTATTGGAGTCTTCACCCATCTATACACTTTACCTCAACAAATGGGGAAACTCTACAAAAAAATAGACCATTTCAACCCATATCTCGACAGGAGGGGTAACATCCCGATGATTGTTGTTCATTCAATTTAATTGGTCGCATGACTTGACATTGTTTTTCGTTCAGAGTTCCTCACAGATTTGTCATTTGAAGAATCAATATTACATGAATATTAAGCCTGTTGCAGGCCCGATGCGACTTCCACACATGCCCAAAGTAATCTGAGAAAAATCCCCAAATGTGCTGCAGAATTTTGTCTTAGCTTTCAGACATTGGCCATAATGTCTACTATGATGTCATGTAGCATCTTTCTCCTCAACGAGCTGCCTCACAGCACGGATTGCCACTTTAATCTTCCGCGGCATCAGAAATGTCACAATAATTGAGCTTCACGAGGTACAAGACTCGGCTGGAGCGCACAACCCTATACTTAGAGTGTAATATCAATCCAATAACAAACAGCATGAGTACTTGAACAAATCCAGTAAACTGAAACATCACTAGAAAAATCATTAAATTAACTGTAGAAAAGGAGACATGAAACCCACAACTTGTTAGAACTGAATAAAGACACTCAACAAATACTGGAGACAAACAACACAAATAGGGAAACACTGAAAAAATGGGCCATTCACCCTTTATGCGCCTATAAAAACATCATCACAAGGTGTTAAATCGCATTTGGCGGCCATTTTTAAAGACCTCCATTAGGATACCTTTAAAGGGTTGTGAATGTGACCGCCTCTATACGTTTGGCATCAACAAAGTATAGGAACACACTGAAAAAAATGGACCATTTTACCCATTGCATGCCAAAATAAAAACATGCATTGATATCGGTGTTGAATAGCATCGGCAGCCCTTTTGAAAAGCGCCCTCCATTAGGAATACATTCAAGTGGTGAATGTGAACCCTCTATACATTTGATCACAAATATAGCAAAACACTGAAAAACTGGGCATCCTCCTTTTTGGCTAGTTTATAAACCTCATCATGATTTATGAGGTGCTAACTTGCATTTGGCGGCCATTTTGAAAAGCGCCCTCCATGAGGATCATTTAATGTAGTACTTTTTAACCGCTCTATACATGTGCATCAAAGAAATAAAGGAAAACACTACAAACTGGACCATTTTCGCCCCATAAAATGGCCGCCAAAAAAACGAAACGCCATTATATGGTGTTAACTAAAATGGCAGTTTGGCAGCCATTTTGAAAATGCCCTCTAGCAAAAATGCAGGGTAGCAAAAGTCTAACCTCACTTTTTTGGTATGTCCATGGTCTAGTCCATGGTGTTGGAAAGTAATTAGGGCACTTCTCATGCACATGGGGACCCACCCAGCCTACGGACCTACTGTAAAGTTAATATTGGGTCGACCAAATGGGGCCCATTTTTGCTCATAAGGGGCCACATTTGTGCCCATAACATCCAAACCAACCCCCTTTTAGCCCTAAGAATTCACATGATAAATGAGAAAATATAGTAGCTCTTTCTTCAGATACCAAAATTTTGACCACTTCCGTTAAATTCTGGGGTTCTGGGGACAAGCCTATTAGCGATTGGACCATGGCCCTTTAAGAAACATTACTATGTACCCTCGCTTCCAGACCCCAACAACACACTGTATCAGACTGCATGCACGTAGGTGCGGGTCATGCGACAGATATTTGTCGTATCTAAGAAATTATGAGCTAGAGCATAGGTATACCAAAATCTAACTTTAATACAACAAGTTATAGGGATGAGGCTTAGAAGATTTCACACTTCACCTTTAATTACTTACACAAAATAGAAGACTTGCTCACCAAAATATTACATTTTGATCAATTTGCTTTAAACATGACGAATACATGTTTTGGAGTCTAAATTTCCGGAATCATAAGTGGAGATCCATGCTACTTGAGAAATTTTACTGCCAGTGGTTTTTCTTTCTTAAGCGGCACTGCACATTTGCACAAAATATGAAATTTATTTAATTTGCTCTAAAATGATAGTCTAGGGCCATTGGAAGAACAGAGAAGATTTTACACATAAAAATAACAAACCCAAAACAGATAGGGACATTGATATGAGATAAAGATATCCAGTTATTTGTGGCCACCTTTTTACTTTTTCCATAACTTTAATCAACAAATGTGTATAGTACATGAATATTTTGACTCGTACTCACTGATATTAAAAACCACAACGGTTATAGACCGGTCAAACAGTGTGCATAGCATGGAAACATGCATACGGCGTGCATGTTCTTGTGTTAAAAGCCATTTTTGTCGTCTGCTAAATTAACGTCGCCGTTCGACGTTTTGTTAAATAAACAATCGTTCTGTTTCCCCATAAAGGAGCGATTGGTCTTAATCATTTCGGGTGAGGGCTTTTGTATATAAAAGCTTTACAACCATGCAAAAATATTGATTTTGAAAAATCTTGAGGCGCATTATTTTTCAAATGTGTCCGTGTCTCTAATGATCACGAGCAAGCGACCCTGTTATGTTCACATAACATTTCATTTCCCCACCCTCCCTGATTGCTGAGTTTTTTTGCCAATTTATACTGGATTGACATGGGTCACTTTTATTAAGTCCAGTAATGCATATACATCCCATAATACCTTTCATCTTTACATGTGGCATCTAGTTTGGTTATAGCATCTGAGCTGAAAAGAACCTGTTAATATTTGAAAAAAATGTGAACTCACATTAAGAAATGGTAACTAATTACAGCAATAACCAAATCTTCAAAGAAGCAAACATATATTTTTTCTTTAATGCTCAGTCCAAGTTTGGCAAAATGACAAAAACTTGAAAAAAACAAAAAATTAAAAATGTTTTCTTCATAACATTAAAATTCATGGTTGAAGGTATACAACCCCACTAACAACCCCAAGGTTAAAATCTCCCAAGCTACAATCTCGGAAATAATTGTTGGACACATTGAACCGATTTTCGGAAATTGTCCCCCGTCTCCCCCAACCAATGTTGACTGGAGTATCGTTATCAGCAGTCTTGCCAATTCCCCCAACATTGATTGATGCGGGCTGGGGAAGGTTAAGTTGAAGTGGAGTTGGGCTTTCAATGAGTGATCACAGGGCAACTCACTTCCGTCCCTGGTGAGCAATGTCGCACATTGTGGTAAGGGTTCCAATATTTTTTTCGCAATTGTACTTGGCTAAAACGGGACTTCGCATAAAAGGTGAAATCTTAATCCAAACAAAGTTAGGAATATCTGATTTTCATGCCATTTGGCTGTACATATGGGAAATGACTAATTTTTATATACACAGAGGGTATTAGTGCTATAATAATGCCTTTGAGTCCCGTAAACTCAATTTTCTCCACCCTACACCAGTCATTTCAACCTTCCTTAACTTAAGAAGTCTAGTGATGTGTAATGGGAATGTTGGACTTATTTTGATACTACTGAAAAAACTCACGATCAAGAGGTACCAATTTATAGGAATCGGATGTTCAACAAGGAAAAAATCACGAGGGGATACCCACCCACCACCCTTCGGTGGTGTTGTTTAACAAAAATGCTTCAGGTAACGGGGTTAATACAATAATTCTCACCGTGCCATGGCCGTATTGCTTCATAATATACGTCCTCATCAAATTCCCTGCTTTGTGGTGTAAGATGCTTTAACTCTGTGCATGTGAAAGCTACGGGAACTACTTCTTTCTGCAAAAGTGTCACAAAATTCAACAAATAATAAAGGGAAGTCAAAGTGACTTTGCACTAGTGCTACCACCTATTGGACACCAATACACATGTGTGCCAAGTTTGAGCACAATACACTAACTTTTTTTTTTTTTTTATTTAAGCATATACGCCTAACAACTGTCGTGTACTAGATCCCCTCTAAAGTGAAACTTCCCAAACATTGTGACTATATGGTCCCACTAGTCGTCAGAGGATTTCACTGATATCAAAGCAATGTAGCTTATTAGATACCGGTATGTAAAGAGTAGGAGGTCCCTTTCTATTTTAATTCATCATTGCTGACATCACGTGATAATAACTAGCTTATTCCCAATAGCTGATCCTTAAAGCAATATTATCACTTTTTTTAAGAGTGCCCCCAATTTTTTCAAAAAATTTGAGATTTTACAAACGGTTTTGCATTGGTAACTGGTTAGTAACATACCTGTGAATGGTTAAGGTCCAAAAGTCCGTGTGTCGCAAACGAATGAATTTTGTAATTAAATAATTATCGGGTTCCCGATAATAATCAAAGCGGCTGCTGGAATGGCTTCCAATGTAAATAGCCGGGAATGCGCCATGTCCGTTTCTACGCTCATCCATTAGTTTGTTTATATTCATTCAGGGCAATCACGTTTAGAGGTTATTTTCTCGATGTAGCACTATTGCCATCATGGACGGACATAAACTAGCATTTCCAGCTCTGCCGTTACGTCCAATCTGGGATCCAAATTCCTTATTACAATCGCTTATTTTATGATAAATACGCATTTTTTAGCATTCTCTTTCGCAGTTATAGTTTCCCTAGACAATCACCAACGTAACTGTGCCAAAATATCAATTTTGAAAATTGGGGGCGCTCTTCAAAAAGTGTGCCATTTTTGCTTTAATAATATAATGAATGCGTTCGATGCTCTCTAATCCCGCCTATCCTCGGTAACTGGCAAAAATAGCATAGAGATAGCTGTGGTGAATATACAAGAACGTGTTCACAAAATTGTCTTGTGCAAATGATACAAGGTACTGTAAGAGAGAGCAGCCTTATCGACTTTTACATATTTATTTGAGTAAGTTTTGTTAGATAGCAACAAATAAGCGCTAGAAAATGGTACATTAACCGTTTTAATCCAATTAAACCACCCCCCCCCCATCTTCTCAGCCAAACGTTCACTTTTTGCATGAATCTACTATAGTAATGTTGGTATTTCACATACTCTACATTTTTAAATTCAACATACCATATTTCATGTTTGCCTTTAACAATTGCAGACGCACCACAAAGTCTATGACATACTGGACGAAGGTGAAGTTAGTTTAGTTTCAACCAAATTTAATCGCGGTTTTGTCCCCGCTAAGAGGTGTGGCCGGCTACAATCACCTCAGTATACTACTGTGGTAGGATTTATTGGAGGCAAAGATAATTGACACCGGAAATGCCCTTCCTGACGTCAATCCACAGTTTTCGCGGTGGGGGCCTAGCCTTTGGGCATACTAATGCCCACAATACCAGCATCATGTGCTGGATGGCCGCCAAGCTTTGCTCTCCAGAGCTGATGCCTTGTAGGTAAGATCTTCTTTTCATTCTATCAGGTAACCATCTACCCTCCTCATCACAGATTTCCTTAGAAAAATCGATGGGGTGAACGGTTTATGCCGCCGACACTCGCCCTTGGACAGGTAGTGCTGGTTACCATGATCCCAGTAGCAGGCCCAAAAAGGAAATCTGACCTGACCTTAAATTTGTCTTGGCAAACTGATAAAAGGTACTGTGAGAGAGCAGTCTTATAAAAACTTTTAAATTTGAGTACGTTTGTTTAATAGATAGCAACAAATAAGCACTAGAAAATGGTACATTACCGTTTTATCCAAGTACCCCATCCCATCTCAGCATAAACGTTCAATTTTGCATATCTACTAATAAGAATGTTGGTATTTTTTTTTTTTTTTTTTTTTTTTTTAATTTAAAACTTCATGTTGCATTTAACAATTGCCAGGACCACCACAAAGTCTAGTTGAAATATATAATACTAGAGGGTGTATGAGTCAATCCCACCAATGCACCAGTTTGGGAAATTCACCGCAATATGGTCAGTGATCACATAAAAATCCTATGCTTAACACATGAAACCCTGACTTTTATCACTCCTTTCTAAGCCCCCTCAGTGTTAGTCTTGTGAATTTATTAGCATGAGCATGAATGTTTTGTGTCTCTAGCTTCTGTAACCTTTTTATCCCCTAAGTACGACATGAGTTTTTGTACAGTGCAAAGTATAGGCACATTGCAATGCATTATGGATTAATTTCAACCACAAAACCACCCTCTGCACCCTCTGCTGACAACCTAACCCACGAAATTTGCCCGGGTTTTATTACTGATGAGTAGGGCGAAACCCTTATCACTGACCAAATTTGCCAAATTACATGTGACCAGTATCCCTATGATAAGGATAAGGACCTAGCCTAATGCATTCGACAGAAGCATCTCACGCTACCACGTATGGGTCAGTGCAGGCAGCACGAGAGCCGGAGGCTCCGAGTGCTGCCTGCACTGACCCCTCACGGTCAAGTGCAATTATCCTGTCGAGTGCACTGAGGCTTGGTCCTTATCCGTCATATAACTTTGAGAAAACAATAGCATCAAATCTTACATTACCTTAATAATTAACGTAATTTAATCTAATTTTTAGGTCAGTTTTTAAAATAAATAAAAACACTCTATCCTCCAACATGTCCAATGTTATACTCTATAAATAGTGCCAAAAGACCTTGAGCAATTCAGTGTTGATTAGTTTGTTTGAAATATCTGGAAGTCGAGAAAATCAAGAGTCTCTAAGAAGACGCTATAGTGGCTAATCTTTCCTCGCACCTCCCTGGCAGGTCAAACAAACCCATTAGTGATGAAACGCGTCAATGAAAATTGAAAAGAAAGATATAACTTTTCGCCTGCCCTTACTTTTTCCATAACAAACCCATCAGTGAGATTTGCATATAAATGCATAATTAATTTTTCCTTCTACCAATTCCAATGCCCACCGTATTAGATGTTAAAGACCGACCAACTCATGACATGTTGTAACAACATGACTGTTTTCTGCATTGAAACAATTTTATTTAATTTGATTTTGGTTGTTCTTGAAGTACACTTAATTCTCATGGGCCTACAATTATTATAGCCAACTAATATAGTTCCTTTCTCTACCTCCGTGCAGTGATGTCCTAAACTTGACACAGCTTGTACGCACGAGTTCAATTGGATGCAATCTTTGTGGCGAGTTTAAAAACGCCGTCGCTTTAAGCCAGCGGTGCGGTTTATGTGCGCCCCATCAAATCTCACGCTGAAGTCACGGCACAGAGGTAGGGCAGTTCAGATAGCACTAAACACTTCTGAAAGGCTTTCTAATTGGACAAATTAAACCTAAGGAATGTTATATTTAAGATCAATATTTTATATGTCATCAAACGTCGTTAATTACGATATACGCGTTTCGGAAAGAAACGTCCAAAATCACATTATTTTGAATGGTCTGCGCACGTGAATCAACGATACTTTAAACGAGAAACCAATATTTTTCAACACAATAATTGAAGTTAGACTGACACCTAGCTTGTAGATACTAAGTTCGTAGAGGGTATATATACGATGCAGGCATGTCACTTGATTATTGAGCAGTAAGTCGATATATCAAATGATGACGGTATTTTAGTAGCTAATAGATGTGATTGTGGTGACCCGCGTGCATTATCTGATGACCCGTGCATTATCTGAGGAACCCGTGCATTATTGAGACCCGTGCATTATCTAGCACAGGCACCAGTGATCGTGAAAAATAATGGCACGTGAAAACCATAGATAAGCTAAACAAAAGTATATATTTCAATAAAAGATTGTCCCGACCCTCCTCCACCCAATGAAAATTTCAAGGCCAAACTCTGTTGCAGGGTGAGGATGATAGCACGGCTATGGCCAGGCCTAGATAAAAATCATATGCCAGGCTTAGAAATTTTGGCCGACACCCAGCTACCGTACTGTTGTAGCTCAATGACGTTGAGTACCAAAGGCATATGGAATATTATGGTCTTGGTATTGGAGTTGTACGGAAGTAAAGATATGCTCTGGTTATAATCCCAGACGAACTATGGTTGCCACTTGCACACCACCAAATATATTGCCATTGGTTTTGTACAAAATGGCCATAATTAAAACGTAAATTTCTCGTTAATGAAGCGACTCAGTTACTTAAGTTATGCATTACCTTGGAATGCTAGGGCCTCTGCATCCCATTCAGCAAGAAGAACCAAAGTTGACCACAGATTTTTTTGAGCTAACTAAAGAATGAAGGACAACGCTGAGTTCCAATCCCCTCTGAACACTGTGGCCTTCTAGTCAAAATATTCCCATGGGTGAGTGTAAGATTAGTACTGTAATTACTCAGTCGTAAGCATCACAACACTTTTTTGTATTGAATTGTGCTGTTTGTCTTCTTTAAAATAAATGTTCTAAACACAAAATATGATCAGGAAGATTCCAATTTCTAAATTTTTCAATTTTAACTTAGGACCTGCACTTTTTTTTCCCTTTTTCCAAAAAACACTTTTTCGGCCAGAGGGGCCAGACCAGATCTATTAGTGGTGTGGAATATAGCCAGCCTACTGACTAACAATACTAGGACTTGGTCGCATACTGAGTTGAGGCCATTGGGCAGATGCAGTCTGTACCAGTCTAGGTGAGTTGTATGCAAGCTTGATGTTTAACAATTTCTTTTTTCTTTTTCGGATAGAACTGCAATCTGGCCGATAAAAAAATACAATAACTCAACAGTCTCTCTATGGAAGATGAAACTATCCAACTTGATTCATCCACTGTTTTAGAGATACAAAAGATATTCTCCATGGTTTTTGGGGGGATTTGCGTTTGAAGAAAGTCAAAATCAGTAGCCATCAAAACCACATGATGCTTTACTCGATTATCGGGAATTTTTGCAGCGGTTAATTCTGAGTGATGTAGTAATGTCTTGAGAACCTTGTCAATTTACCACTCAAAAAAATTGTTAAATTTTCATATATAACGTACATGTATGGCACAGAAATTGGTGCACCGAATTTTAGCTTGAGCAATCTAATGCCATTTTTCAGGGGTTAGGGTGATCATGATCGTATGTACAAAATGCCCGGGATAGAGTGGGGAGCTAAAAAGGGTACGGTGTGAATACGGTTCGAATTAAAACATGGTTAGCTTAATAGATGGAAATACTGGTTCACTATCAAGCCAGATTTGCAATTATGCAGCAGTTATCTCTTACAACTCGATTGCTAGCCATCCCACCAATAAAAAACCTATCACAGCAGTCTGGGCAAGCCTACATTAATTTTCATCATGTCTGCTTTTGTGGAGATGAGTGTTAGGGTTTTCAGGGGGTAGGGGTGGGATGGGTGTTAGGGTTTTTAGGGGGTAGGGGTGGGGTGGGTCAGGCCATTGGATTGGGTGGTGTGGTGGGGGTGAGGTGAGTGGGTGGCTCTTGACCATGTTGGTTTTCTTTTTCAATGGTCTGATTCTTAATTGGTTTTACAATGATTTTTGACACATTGATATGTATTTATGTGACTGGTGTTGTGCTAGGTCTCAGGAGTAGGAGTTATAATTTTATACCTTCTTACAGTGGTGTTAACCAGCTTTTTTCAGGGGGCAGAGGGGGGGGGCACAAAATATTTCAGGGGGGCAAGAGCAGGGCGGATTCCAGGATTTCTCAATAGAGCGGGCGCCCAAATTTTTTTCACAGTCGGATCGAAATTTTGAAGGGGGGTTGCAACTGAATATAGCAACCCCATTGTGTAAAAGAAAGGCCATGTTTTTTTAATTAATCTACAATGTATTTACAATGCGCCCGGTGCCTCAGGCCTTATGCACCCCGAAGCTGCCATGAGCATATTATTATATAATACAATTTCTTAGTATAGTATAGGCCCCCCCCCCATAGGTTTGGTTCCAGGGGGGGGAGGAAGGGGCTGCTCCCCCCCACCCCCCCCAGTACACCGCTGCCTTCTTACACTGCACCTTCCAAGATTAAGCCTCATAAATATGTACTGTTGCTGATCTTTTTGTTATATTACAGTATACCTTACACACAGTCCTAAAATACACTTAAACTTAGGCTAGCTGGAGGTTTTTTAGCGCTGCGTACGCTTGTGCAGATGCTGACATCGTCTGCAATTTTTAAAGAGGAATTACCCTTACCAGGGCCAGTTGTCTCACTAATATATAGACTCCTGGTTGCCAAACATACTCTACACCAAGTCTTTAAATCAATTGGTATTGGATTATGGCTAGCTGGACTTTTTTTCGGGGTAGCTTGAGTATGATTGTTAACCTATACCTGCTATAGGCTCCCTGTTGGCCTACAATGATGTCATTTGTACTTTACAAAGATTGCTGAAAATAAACCTCTTTGAAGGATAAAAATGCTTAAGCTTTGAATACATACTTACCAATGTTGTCATTTATCTCCATCTAGAAATTGTGAATGTTCCACCTAAAAAGAACAACAAAAACAGAACACAATGGCAGAATATATGAAAGGAGGGATACAGGTTGCCTCAAAAGAATTTGTTATCGTTAAGCCAAGCTATTTGACGGTATGTGTATTTAATTTCTAATACTGTTTTTCAAAAGAAATTCCATATTAACAAAATTTCCAAAGTCTTAATGAAATCATTCCACACCTTGTCTATCCGCATAGTGCTACCACCCACACTAAGAGATTGTCATATCATGTTGATAGTATATACCACCACTACACTACTAGCAATTCGCATTAATGTAAACAGCTCGATTTGAGTGTTTATTTTCAATCGTCAGATGTGAAAATGGCGACGAGGAGCAAAAGGTAACTGTTTATACATTTGTCTTGTGTATTGTGCTGCACTGTTCCAGCCTGTGGCACCGCACTGGTGGATATTCGCAGCTGTTTTTGTTGTGTTTCGCGCGCGACAGTGAGCAGACGATCGTCACCAGGGAGATACGGTGCAAAATTTGGGATTCCGCCGTAAAGTACTTGCGGATTCACACTCATAACCAGGAGAAAATTGTCCACAACAGACAGCAGTGCACACATGTCAACGATGGAACCATTTCGCATCTGTGTGTGAAGGAAGACAAAGGAAGAACACAAGATCGGCAGCATAAAAATCAAAACATGTGAAATAAACATCCAAGAGGAAACGCCACATTCAGATAGTGAGTTCCTACTAACATGTCAAGGCCATGTAAAACCAGTCAAGAAAATAAACAGCGGAAAAGAAAACACAGTCAGCATAAGAAATAGATGATGTTTGATGTGAGAATGGAGCCGGATAGTGGAGCGCATGCCAATGTGATGGATGCACCCAATTACAGGCATTTCAAAAACAGACAGGCCACAGTCATCACCCTTGGAGGAAGCAACATGAATCAAAACAACCTACAAGACTAAATTACCATTGAAAGGAGATTCTTGCACATACTAGCGCAAACAAAAGAGGAGGAGTTGAAGGCGCCAGTAACAAGTCATCAGCAGGGCCTGCTAAACTCACCACCACTATTAGGGAGAGAAAGTCTAAAGGAACATGGGATGTTACACATTGACCCAGAGGGCACCTGGTGAGGAAAACTACGTGAAAATTCAGAAGATCCAATGCAGATGAAGGAGCATGCAGCATCGCCAAAAATTTCCACAAATTCAAAGCATAGGCAAAATTGAAGACAAGAAGACACACCAGCCAATGGAATAAAATTCTCCCATGAAACCTGAGACAGACACCAGTGGCACAGAAACCCCGTCAATCCATCTACTTGCAGAACCTTTGAAGAAATGCTAACTCATCAGTGGCGGAAACATATTTGAGAAAGGGGTGGTACCAGAAAAAAAAGGAGAAACCGCCATCACTGGTGCAGCCCCCTAGTTGTGCATCCCACGCCAGATTCAGAATTTCCAAAAGACTGACCTAGAACCACAACATGATCAAGGGAGATCAAGCCCTAGACCTGCAGAATTCCAACAATACTTGAAAGGAAAGGATCTCTCAAGCAACTGTTGTTGAAGACTTCACGTATAAGTTCCACGGATGCAAATCTTCTCGAACTAGACATGAATCGGGATTACATCAGCCTTCTCTACACCCTGACTCGAGAAGCATAGCAACATTTAGTAGTCCATGGGTAAACTACAGACAAGCGTCTAATATTTGGAGCTAAATTATCACAAGACCTGTTCGACTACTACATCTACATAATCTTTGGGAGCATCCATATTGCGTGAACCAAAGAGATGATCTTCTTATTGGGGAAGCCACAAGGAAGGAAACATAACTCAACTCTGAGACCAGTCCTACAAGAGCATCCGATTATGGCATCACATTCACGAACACAGTGCCATTTTGGTGTAGATGAACTAGAATTCTATGGGTACAGATTACCAAAGACGGACTAAAGCCAACAGAAGAAAATACCAAAGTTGTCAGGAAACAAGCCCCCAGAGTCCCCAAGCAAATTCCAAATTTTTTCCTGGATGATTGGGTACTTATCAAAATGCATATCCCAGATACACTCATTGACAGCCACTCAGAGAACTCACGAGAAAAGATCAAAAGTCAGTGGGGGACCGGAAGAACAAAGAGCCTTTGAGGACCTCAGAAGAGCTCACTAGTGAAGATGTCATGGCATTCCTTCGACGCAGCGCAGCCTAATCGTCATAAATCGGAAGCGAGCTACCATGAAGGGGCTAATCGGCAGGTTATGTTCAGCCTACAGCAAAAGGACTCCACACCTTTTCACTTCACAGTAGATCGTTGTCGGAAACGGCTGAGAAAAGATATAGCCAGACAGAGAAGGATGCCACTAGCTTGAAATGGTCCAAGGATAGATTCAAGACGTACCTTCTGGGGCGCCACAGTTTCAAGATTGTGACAGCGCATAAACCACTGCTACCAATTTCAATAAGTCAACTTCAAAGCTACCACAAGAATTGAGAAAGTTGGGTATGGATATTCAAGACTTATAATATGAACTACTCTATGAACCTGGCAAGGATTAACAATCCGCTAGACTTCTTATCTAGACACCCTCTACCTACGACAACTCATATGACACCGATAAGTGATAAAGCCAAATTTGAGAAGATGAACAACGCAGTTACTCTCGACTACCATTACAGCAAGCATAAACTCATCAAGATGATCACTGCAGAAGTTAAAGCAAGAGAATTCACCATAGGAGACTGGGAACATCACAAGAAAGATCCTGATATAGCCCTTTCTATGGCTAAACAAGATCTATATGTAAGCAGACCCAAGTCATCTTAGAATGAATCAGATGTCCATACCAGCATGTTACAGAGGAAGGTGACCACAGCAGCTTACAGCTTAGGGCACTTGGGTATGACAAAGCGAGAACTGCTTCGCATAAGTAATTGGTTCCCAGCATGAACTCCGTGGTTAAAGATTCATCGGACAATGCTTAAATGCCAAGTGCTACGAAAGAATACAAAACAGAACCCGTCAACGCATCACCACTACCAAAGAACGTGGGAAGTCATAGCTGTGGATTTTGGAGGACCATATCCAGATGGACCCACTATAACCTTGTACAGTCGAATAAAAGATCAAATATCCAAGTTAAAAAAACTCATTCTCTGGAGATAGACGGTGGGAATAGGGTGGGTGGGATGTAAAATGGTAGAGCCGAACCAGAGAGAGGAATGAGGAAGAAAATGAGTAAAGAAAAGAACTAGGTAGAACAAAAAGGGGAAATGAATGATAAATACCGAGGTAAGAAAGGGGATGGAAACTTAGGACGTAAAGGCAAGATCGGGTAAGTGTTGGGGATTGGACCAGCAAAGGGATAGGCTAAAAACAACGTAAGTTAATGGATGGAAGTCACGGAGGGGGTATGGGGGAGAGGGAGAACAAGGAAAGACTAAGGTCACAAGAAGGGGGGGGAGGGTGTTTCTCGTGGCTCGGAAGGTGGGGTAGGAGGCAAGAATTGGCTCTCCCCACGTTATGTTTCTATTGATTCAACCAAGAAGAAGTTAAAGAAAGATGTTTCCAACCACAGCACCCACGGAATTTGGAAAGTGACAACGGACCACCATTCAATTCTCATGCTTTCGCAGAATTTGCCAAACAAGAAGGGTTCCAACACCATAAAGTAACTCCCAGAGCATGCCAGAAGCCAACGGGGAAGCAGAGATCTTCATGAAAATGCTTAACAAGACAGAACAGATCTCAAAGCTGCAAGGACAAGACTTGATGTGCTATCCAGAAATGCTAACCGTATATCGTCTCGACACGGACATCCAGCAACTGGAGTAACACCATATGAAGCAATAATGAAGAGACTGATCAGAACCAAACTTGACCACACAAGCAGAGTTAAAGAGACCCAGAATAGCAAAAAGTAGAAGATCCACGACAAAGAGTACAATAGAACAAATCTCAGCTCAAGCAGAAAACAAGACCACACAGAAACATTCATTCATCATAGGTGATTTTGCTCGCCTCCATGCTGAATACAACCAGCAGAACAATGGAAATTCAGCAAATAACCGCACTCTAAGAATCTTCCGGTATTGATGGATAGTCCATTGGCGGCTAGAAGAATAGCTTATGACGCGAGGTATACAGGATGCCAGCCAATTTAAACTCCGTGAACTCCTGTGTTGTCCAAAATATCTCAGATGAACAATACAGTCAACCAAGATCAGAGTGGAGAGAGACATTCTACTACAAAGTACACCATAAAGACCAACAACCAACAACAACCAGCAGAAGGAATCCAAACAGATCAATCGGACAACGATCTAGACAAAGCAGTGGAGGCAACACCAACCCGACTCCCAACCGAGAAAACCAGACCACAGCGGAACAGATACCACCTGCATACCTTCGACTACATCTGTGACTAGCTGAAAGAACTTTTTATAAAGAAACATGGTTACTTTTTTACCAGCATTAGTTTTGACTACAGTGTCAGGACAAACTTAATTATTTTGTTTTTATTCAGTAAAAAAATGGCTAATCCCATCAGTATTAGTTGTTTTAATCGCCTCCAAAGTTTAATGACGTAAAGAGAATTATAGTATAGTAGTCCAGAATGTTCAATGCAACACTTTAACTACAGTCAGGTACATACAAATACCAAATTACAACACTTTGACAGCATGATGTGTTCGAGAATTCAAATTTAATTGCAAATTAATTTGTGCAAATAAACACTACACAGCAACAGTATGTAAATATATTCACAGAATACATGCCTTCTTCTTGTGAAATATCACTTGAGATTTGCCATGGAATGGACATGACTACGGACAATTGTATGTTATCAGAGTTTTGCGAAGAGGAAAGCTTATAGTATGCAGACATGTACTTTGTATGCACTCAACAAAATGTTGAGTAAGTTACGCGCCAAGATTCAGGTTCGAGGTGCTTGTTAATATTTCAATGTGTTAGATACATCAAGATTGACTAAACGAAAGTGAATTAAGAGTGTTTTGGAGGCAAAGACTCTAGAATGAATTATAGTAATCAAAATATTGTTAAAATTTTAGTTATGGACCCAATTTTGGAACTGTAAAAGGACACCAGAAATGTTTTTCAGGTTATTCTAGTGGATTGCCATATTTGAATTAAAGACAACTACAGTGCTTTGCTGAATCAAGCCAATCTAAAAAATCATCAAAAATCAGATTTTAGCATGTACGTAACAAGTACAGGTATCCAACATACCCTGCAATGATAATACCAAGCCAACTAATAAGGACAGAATCTGAATTTAGTCCCCCCCCCCCCCCCCCCCCCCCCCATTCTGTCCCGAACGGACATCTTACTACACACTTAATTGAATGGAGAATCGTATCTTGGAACACTGCCTGGTTTTCTTCTTTTCTTCAATTCTACAGCTGGAAAAGGTAACTGATGAGATTCTCAGACTTAGTCTTCACTTTGAAGCTGATTCGCCTGCAAATTTCAAATATTTTTTCAAATCACTGATAGTGTCCTTTAAGTTTCTGGAAAAGAAGCCTCTTGTTAAAAAAGGAGAAATTCCATCCTCAATTAGTGCATACCACCCAACACTAGAGATTATCAGATAATCGCTGCTAGTATATACCGCTCACTACTACTACTAGAATCGCATTAAATGACAGAATGTAAACATCTCGATTTTGAGTGTTTATTATTTTCAAGCGTCAGATGTGAAACACCTGATCTGAATGATTTATATCAGTCTTCAAATGGATAATGATCATGTGGAGGTGTTATTTTTAATTACCCACGAAAAGACTCTCTAAAAACTCCACATATTAGAACACTGGCCTATTCTTGACAGAATCAGAATGGGACTATACCTTTTCCTATACAAGTAGCACTATCCTATCTCATCCCATCAAATGAAACCACTTAGTCCCCCTCTGGTTGGACATCCATATCTACAATGACAGCAGAGTCATGTTGTACTAATAAGGTATTTTGTTAATGTGAATGCAAGAAGGACGTAAATGCAATAGCCTAGTTGGCAGCGCCACGGGGGTGGGGTAGGGGGGACCATGGGGGGCTCTTTTTTTCCCCCCAATTTTTTTTCTTTGTCCCACCCTCGTTTGCCCCCCCCCCCCCCGACCGAAAGAAAAAAAATGACAGATTTTTGGCAAAATTTGTTGATTTGGGGCCCCAAAAATAACCAAATTTGGGGAAAAAACATCAGCGAGTTGGGTTCAAAATTGGTTTTAAAAATCTCTAAATATTTGATACTTTGCTCCCCCAGAATTTCAATTTCGCCCCCCACACCCCAAAAAATTCCCTGTCCCCCCCCCATTTCCCCCCAGAAAAGGATCTGCGCCCGCGCCCCACTGGCAAGAGCTGCCATTTGCAGTAATTCCATATAGATACATTACTACGTATACCAACTCTTTGGTCAGTGGCTCTTAAATGTTTTTATGGGCGGGCAACATGGTCACCTAAAAGAACCATTTCAAGAACCACTGACTCATGGAAAGATAAAGTGAAGTTCCTAATACATGGGCAGCACACAGATGATCCACATGGCAGCCCTGGGGGGGGGGGGGGATGAGACTAGGGATCCAGAAATGCCCCTTTATCCCAAATGTAAAATTGTAATAGGATTTGCACTTTTGTCTTATCACAATGATATATGGGAGTATTGGCACAATGTGAGTGTTTTTTTTTTGTCTTTGTCAAGACCCAACAGGCTGACTATTTATTAATAACATATAGCAAACTAACACACCAAAAGACATAAAAGAAAAAAAACACATACAATTGGCAGACAAAAAAATCTAGGGTTACAATACCAAACACAGACATGCCAACGTGGGACTCAGGCTTTCAGTATTCCAGAGACCAAAAAACAGTATTTTTGACCCAAAATCAGTTATTCTTGCAAATTTGTAAATTTTTTGCCACCAAGTTTGCTCTACGTCTTCAATGGCAATATCAGTGCAGTGAAAAGGCTAATTTTGCCACAACGTTTTTTTTTAAATGACATGAAAGTTTATGTAAAAGTCTAAACTTTAAAGGCTCGTAATTCGAAAACCTAAGCTCCTATCGTACATATGAACTGCATCATGAGATAGAGATTTTAAAATACAGGCTTTCCAGAAAAATGGAACCCAACAAGAGCTCCGCCGTCCGAAAGCCCCAATTAAGGGAACTGTCAGTAGAAAAACTAAGTCCATATGGAGAATTTTTTTTAAATATCCATCAAAAGATGAATGAAAAGTTAAAGTCTAAATTTTAAAGGATCATAACTTAACGGAGCCATCATCATACAACTGCATCATGAGAGAGCTCTTAAAAATAAAAACACAACCACATTTAAAAAAAAAAAATGGATAGAGTGTCATCTGAAAGTCCCCCATTAAGGAACTGTCAGAATGAACATAGTGTTATATGGCTCCATTTGATTAAACTTTTAAAAATATATTTTCTCATTTTGATTTGAGAAAAGATTTCTCCCAGGAACAAGTATTTTGTTACTATAACAAGAGAAAAGGGGATTCCCTAGAGTTTGTTATGCACCTGTTTAGTTGCACAATAGGGGAGGAAGTGGGGGATTCCCCAACCACTAGAGATTATCAGATTATAATCGCTGTGAGAAGTATTTATTACCGATCACTACTACTACTAGCAATCGCATTAAAAGGACAGAATTGTAAAAGCTAGATTTGAAGTGTTTATTTTCAGCGTCAGATTGTTGAAACACCTGTCTGAAATGATTTGTATATCATGTATCAAAGGATTGAATAATGATCATGTTGAAAGGGTGTTATTTGTATTACACGAAAAGACCTTCTAAAAACGACACAAATTTTAGAACACTGCCTTTCTTGACATAAATCAGAATGGTACTTACCTTTTCCTATGAAGAAGTACCATATCCTATTTTGCATCGCCATCAAATTGAACACACTTAGTCTCTGGTTGGACATCCATATCTAAAAATGACAGCACATGAGTTCATGTGTTACTAATAAGGTATTTTTTGTTCATGTGAATGCAAGAAGGACGTAAATGCAATAGCCAGTGGCAGCGCAAAGGGGTGGGTGGTGGGATTAGGGGGCTATGGGGGGCTTTTCCCCCCCAACTGTTTTTTTTTTTTTTTTTTTTCTTGTCCCCCTAGTTTGCCCCCCCCCCCCCCCCCCCCCCCCCCCACCGAAAGAAAAATGACGATTTTTGCAAAATTGTTGATTCTGGGCCAAAAAATCACCAAATTTGGGGAAAATCAGGCGATTTTTGGGTCAAAGGTTAAATAAATCTCTAAATATTGATACTTTGACGCCCCCAGAATTTGAATTTTGCCCCCCCCCCAAAAAAATTCACTGTCCCCCCCCCCATTTCCCCAGAGAAAAAGAGATCTGCGCCGCCATGGCAATAGCTGACCATTTGTCAGAAAATCCAATTAAACATACTACTATGCCAACTCTTTGGTCAGTGGCTCTTTAAATGCTTCTTCGGGCAACATGGTCACCTAAAGAACCATTTCAAGACCACTGACTCATGGTTAAAAGATAAATGAAAGTAGCCTAAGACATGGCAGCACAAGATGTATCACATGGCATGGGGGGGGGGATGAGACTATGATCATGAAATGCCCATTTATGCCCAAAATGGGAATAATTCTGTAATAGGATTTGCACTTTTGTCGGTATCACAATGATATATGGCAGTATGGCACAATGTGAGTGTTTTTTTTGCTTTGTGTCAGGACACCAACAGGGCTGATATGTATTAATAACACTAATAGCAAACAACCACCAAAACATACAAGAAAAAAAACAATACAAATTGGCAGAAAAGAAAAAAATTAGTGTACAATACCAAACACAGAAATGCCAACGTGGGACTACTAGCTTTCAGTTATTCCAGAGGACACAAAAATCAGTATTTTGACCCCACCCCCCAAAATCAGTATTCTTGCAAAATTGTAAATTTTTTTGCACAAGTTTTGCTTACAGTCTTCATAAAGCTATCAGTTGCAGTGGAAAATGAAAAGGCTAATTTGCCACAACGTTTTTTTTTAAATGACATGAAGTTTTCATTGTAAAAGTCTAAACTTTAAGGCTAGTAACTGAAAACCTAAGCCACTATGTACATTGAACTGCATCATGAGATTAGAGCTCTTATAAAATACAGCTTTTCCAGAAAAAATGGACAGGCTCCGCCGTCCGACAGACCCCCATTTAAGGAACTGTCAGTAGGAAACTAAGTCCATATGGAACTTTTTTAAATACATCAAAAAGATGAAAGATTTAAAAGTCTAAATTTTAAAGGATCATAACTTAACGGAGCCATCATAATACAACTGCATCATGAGAGAGTTCTTTAAATTACTCGTCCTGAAAAAAAAAAATGGATAGGAGTTGTCATATGAAAGTCCCCATTTACAGGAACTGTCAGAATGACATAGGGTTAATGGCCTCCATTTTTCTGATAAACTTGTAAAAATATTATTTTCTCCAA
Source organism: Ophioderma brevispina (assembly GCA_023653785.1). NCBI lineage: Eukaryota > Metazoa > Echinodermata > Ophiuroidea > Amphilepidida > Ophiodermatidae > Ophioderma > Ophioderma brevispina. The sequence continues at coordinate 15,850 of JAMKCH010019411.1, read as the reverse complement.
TTTTATTTGAGAAAAAGATTTCTCACAGGACAGGATTTTGTTTACTATTTAAAAGAGAAAAGGGGATTTCCCTAGAGTTGTTTTGCTAAGTTCACTGTTAGATTGCCACAATAGGGGAAGGGGGGGATTCCCCAAGAATGCTAAAATTAGTAATGACTCAGCTTGTTATGCTTTAAACGATCAAAACAGTGCAAGATATTGCGGAATTCCACCACAAAGTTATATATATGAAAGTGATGTAATTTAGATGTGAAATCTGATTGATGGTGCAAGGGTTCAGCATTATGCACTTAAGAATGATGTAATGTCTATTTTTAGGAATGGGATCTTGTGAAGGTCCTGCAGTATATATTTGAGATTTGAGCTAAGTCTCGCCGTAGCAGTTTGCAATCAGCTATACGTATGATGTAGCTAGTTTTATCTACCATAATAGTTAATGCGTAGATTTGAGCTCCACCCAGTGGCAAGGATTAGACTTCATGTGAGCAGAGTTGCTGTATATCACTGTCGCTTGAAGCAGACAAGTGCTGGGAATCAAAAGAAGATTCCAAATTGTTGATGGAAGATAGAAACGTGTGGTGTGATCTTGGATGATATAATGTGGATTTACTATCGTCGAGGGGGGGGGACTTAATTTAACCTTGTCGTCTTGAACGGCTGGACCAAGATTACCTTCAGGACTGATGAGAAGATTCCCTTGAATATAAGACATGAGGAGTTTGTTGTGTGAACTTGTGCGCTGACATTTTGGAGTCTTCGCTGTTGTGAGGACATATCATAGATGAACTGCAACGCTTGCAACACAGGACACTAGAAAACCATATTTAATCTTAACTAATTGTGTATATGTAATTTTGTTTTGGACATGACCAAATTCTTGACCAATCAAGTAAAGAGATTAAAATGGTTTAGTATATATAATTTAGATCATTTTTGGCCACAAGGCTCAATTTATTTGGTTTGAACGGTTATTTCTTTGACCTTAGGGTCCACGAGACGTCATCAACAGAATGGGGGCTCGTCCTGGGAATTGAAATTGAATTGAGATAAATTGAGCTTTGTGTCAGAATTTACACAGTAAAAGTGTGAAAAATATGTAAACATTGTTCACATTTTTAGCATACAAAATTTTGGTGTGGATACAGTAATTAAATTTGGTTTGTTCAAGTTAGTTATTGTGTTGTAGAGTACAATCATCAATGGAGTTTGATCCAGAAGTGTTCATAGGGCAAATAAACTTGGGAGAAGTTTGATGAGCTAAGAAGCCTGAGTTAATGAAATCGCCAAGCATTAGGACTTGAGGCAAAAACATGCTATGAGAAAGCAAGCATCAAAATAATATTTTTGATTTGAAAACAATTGTCCAGGGAGAGGTTTGGGATAGTTCATTATTGGAAAGGATAGAATAGGTTCTGGAACAGGGCAAAGTGATGCATTCAAGTTAGAAGAACTTGAAATTCAAAGGAATTGGAAATAGAATTTGAAAAAGATGGAATTGGAACAAAAACAGAAAAGAAATGGAAACAAAACAGAAAGAAAGGGAACAAACAAAAGAAAAGGAATTTGAAATAAAATGCAAAATGAAAGAGACCAAAAAGAGAAGAGATGGAATTACAACAACAAAGGAGATGAAAGATGAAAAAGAAAGAGACTTGAAGCTCAGACTAGAGTTTAGACAAAATGAAACAACAGCTAGCTCATCAGACTCTTCCAAGAATCTGGTTTGATGCGGCGAAAAATATTCGCCTGTCCACAAATTTCAGGACCAAGAAGTAGACAAATACATCTTACACTTTGAGAAAATTGCCAATCGCTTGAAATGGCCCAAGGAGCTTGGACCTTGTTACTACAGTTCAGGTCATTGGTTAAAAGCCCGAGAAATTATTCGGCCATGTCATTAGACAGATGTAGTTAGATATGATTATGACGAGGTTAAAGCAGGCAGTGCTCAAAGCATATGAATTGTTGCCAGAGGCATATAGACCAAAAAAATCAGGTCTTGTCAGAAAAGATTGACCAGACCCATGTTGTGAATGTGCTCGTTAAAGGAACAAATTTTGAATCGATGGCTTCTCTCAAAAGATAGTCGGGCAAAATTTTGTCAACTTAGGGAGTGAGGTTAGTTGAAGAGTTCAAACCAGAGTCTAATCCAGTATCAAAAAACACATCTGGATGAATAACAAAATGACAGTTTGCGTGAGCAGCCGGTAAAGGCCGACGATTATTGCATATGACACATCAAAAATTAAGTCATACTAGTAGGCATAGCCAACAAATTTACTAGGTACAAAAACAAAATACAAAAACCAATACGTCGGGTTCTAACAAAGCGTTCTCATGGTAGCAACTCAGGAGGGGAAATCCCAGGTCAGGTTCCCCTGAAAATGGGAGGTAAAGAAAGTAATGGGCCTAATCAAAAGCATGGGATGGGGACCCCAAATCACATTTCACATGCAATCACTGTAAGAAGCCAGGGACATCCAGGGTCACGGTGGTGGAGATACATGGACTATCCACCAAAAAAGGAGGGGAGCCAAAAGTGGAGTCAAAAAACCAATAGGTTGTGCAGTACTTTGAGGTCAAAAGTTCATTCTTCTGTTCAGAAACAAGAAATCCCACAAAAGGGAATTGACACAGAAAGGTAAGGGAGGACTTTAAGCCTTTGTTTTGGAGGGATTTGTTTCACTTTCAGTTTTCAGGGAAGTTTAGATCCAAAACCCTATTAGAATCATGCGGGACACGTGTTGAGCGCAGTCCATGATAGTGGAAGATGCACTTCATTTGATATTGAGAGTTCACAGGAAAAAACAAGTGCATTGATCAGGGATGGTATGGATTATTAGTGTCCCTCTCACAAAATGAATTGGAAATAGAATTGGTTTAGGAACGTCACAATTGGTGTTAGACAAGGACCTCCCAGTAAAAGGGGTATCCATGTTGTTAGGGAATGATTTGGCAGGGGAAAAAGTACTCCCAGATCCATAGTTCCCAGGTGCCCGGTACAGGGATAAATTTGATGGAAATAGACAGTTTTCCGCATGTGCAGTAAAACTAGGTCAATGACCAGAAAGCCTCACAGGAAAACAGGAGAGAGGTGATGAGTCAAAAATACTCATAACATAGGAAAAGAGCGCGGGATGGATGGATGAATTGCGTCCCTAATTTAGAGGATACTTTTTTCTCAAAAATTAGAGAATTTGGGAGGGTCATCTTCCCTCTTCAGGGAGACTAAATTTCCTGTTTTAGTGAAATCATGCCCCTGAGCACAAACAAAGTGACAGGCTGGTAAAACAATGAAATCCAGCCGCTGAGCTGATAGAGTAGGGACTGTAAAGGAGACCCTTTAAGCCAATGAACAAGCTGGGGTTAAATGAGCAGCACAACGACCCAGAGCACTTAGGAAACAATTAGTGAGGAGGGCATTGTGTTGCAAACAGGAAAGCGACAAATTCCTGTATGTTTATAACAAGCAATGGGGTCCTCAGTAGAAAATGGCGGCCACATGATGCACTTGTAGGTAGGAATGGAGGTTGGCTATCAAATTGTTTGCCAAAGGTATACCATAGGGAAGTGATAGGCATAGCCCATGCTATAGTCCAATGGCAGGAACTTAGGTGTGAGAAAAAACCTGACAGAATTAGGAGTCATTTGGTGGCCTACACTAAGAAAAGATGTGTCTGAGATATTATGTAAGACTTGTCACAATGTCAAAGGTGGGCAAGCCCAAATCAGAAAATTCCTATGCTCCCGGTGCAACCAATCCAGCATTGATGAGCCATTTAGTAGGGCGTTAATAGATTTGCGTAGGACCACTTCCAAAGACCAAGTCAGGAAACAGTATGTACTGACCATCATGTGCGCTTCACACGATTCCCTGAGGCTATACCTTGAGAAATATTAGGGCACAGAGTATAGTGAGGCTCTAACAAGGTTTTTCACCCTCCTAGTAGGCCTTCCAAAATCAATTCAGTCTGATCAAGGATCAAAAATTTCATGTCAGGTTTATTCCAACAATTTATGGACCAGTTGGGAATTTCCCAGTACAGTCTCAGCATACCACCCAGAATCCCAGGGGGCCCTAGAAAGGTACCACCAAAAATTGAAACAATGATCAAAACCTATTGTTTTGAATTTGAGAGGGATTGGGATGCGGGGAGAGTTCATTTCCTGTGATTTGTACAGGAGGCTGTACAAGAGGTCATAGGATTTAGTCCATTTGAGTTGGTGTTTGGTCACAAAGTTAGGGAACAGTGAAACTACGAAAGAAAAGTGGTTGTGTGAAAAATCCTGATGTGAATTTGTTAAGACTATGTGTCTCAATTCATTCAGACACAGGCTCCAGAGCCAAGAAAGAAAGTGCCAAACAAAATCTCAAACAGAGTCAGGCAAAACTGAAACATGTTATGAACAAAGATTTGCTAGGAACAGAGTATTCAACAAGGTGATAGAGTTTGGCACTTTTTCCAATACAAGGCATCCTTTGCAAGCCAATATTCTGGACCATATGAGATTGAGAAACAAGTGGGAGACCTTGACTATGGATCAAAAACACCAGGTAGACGTAAAAGTAAGTCGACCATTATGCAAATAAAATGTCAAAGAGTATAAGTGAGAGAGCTGATAATGTTAAGCCTGCGTGTGTGGTTTCATCCAGAGTTAGTGATGATTGTACAAATGATGAAATCACCGAGTCAGAAACTGAACAAAACAGCACTGTAAACAAAGAAAATGGCTTATGTGTCAAACTGCAACATTATGAATACTTGCCAATTTGACAAGACATTAGGTCAATCCCACCCAGTCAACAAGGATGAATTGAAAGGTTAATTCATGTGAGTGGAGAACATATTTCTGATGTACCTAGTGAGAACATGTCATAACCCATGACAGTGAGGTAGGGGGACTCTGAGCCTGTAAAGCAAACATCTTATAGGTGAATCCAATCAAGTTGCAACATATCAGGAATTAGGTGACAAATCATGTTAGACAATGGATAGTGAGCAAAAGCACTAGTGAACGGAGTTCCCATGTATTCTGGTCCCAAACCTGATGGTTCATTTCGTTTGTCACAGATTTTCGAAAGTCAACCTCTGTCTCCAAACCGATCTTCCGATCCCACGGATGATGATTGCATAGATAGAGTGGAAATGCCAAATTGTTAGCAAATTGATTGGTGAAGGTGTATTGGCAAGTTCCCCTCATGACCGTTGCCAAAGAAATTTCCGCCTTTGTACCACCCGATGGCCTATTCCAAGACAAAAGAATGGCATTGGTCTCAAAAATTCTGCCGCCACATTTCATGAGACTAGTGACAACAGAGTAGTTGCAGACTGAACATTGTGAAGCCTAGTTCGATGCTTCCTTGTGTACAGTTGAAACAATGGGAAGAAACAAATGAGACAGCTCCCTCAGGTATTTGAGAAATATCTCAAGCAGGTTTGACTGTGACTCTGGTGTGAAAAGTGAATTTTGCCATGCAAATGTCACATACTTATGGGAAGTGTAGGAACAAGGTCAAAATTAGGCCAATCACTGGCAAAAGTTGAAGCAGCAATTGAGAAATGCCCCACACCACAAAGCAAAAGGATCTCATTGAGATTCTTAGGTATGGTTTTAGCCTTGATCAGGCGGTCTGTCCCTAAGAACCAACAAACATGTTATTTTTTTCACACTAAGACACTGTACTGCATAATTACATTTAGTTCTCAATTATTTTAATTTTGCGGTTTTTTTTGGGGCTACCCTGTCTAGGAGAAAGATTATATAATCAAATATACACAAAAAATGTACAGGCCTGGTGGGCTGTTGTCCACACTGGCTGGATCGGCCTTACATCTAGGTCCTAGTCTAGGACATAAAAACCACAAAACACCTTTTTGTGGTCAGGTGCAGTGGTTGTCTACTCAGAGCGAAAGCCTTGATCCATTTGCTTTGTTGGTTTTAATCTTCCCTGGTAAAAAACCTCCTATAAAATTTTGCAAATGCAGAAACAGTCTGAAAGACTGTCAGCGCTCTGCCTGGTTGAAGTTGAACTTATTGGAACTCGCTGAGTGGAGATGGGAACAAGGCCAGTGAAATTGTGGAGGCCTCAAATTAGGGTTTAATAGAGTGAATTTTCGCCATTTTTAGGAGGGAGGATATGCTACCACTATATGACATTATATCAGGACATCACGGAATGATAATTGAAGTGGTAGAGACGCCTTGACAAGGCTAAGGTATGGTTGGGATTACAGAAATTACTGTCCAAATTTCTCAGAAAAAGACATTGCGTGTCCGCTGACCAACCTTTCGAAGAACCGCCAAATTTGATCTGGTCAGAGCAACAAGCCAAAATGCGTTTTTGAGAAAATCAAATCTGTTTTGATGAATGCGCCAGTTTTGATTGCGCCAGACTCTCAGAAAACAATTAAAGTTGGCAGTTGATGCCAGTGAGTGGCTGTGGACTTGGAGTTCTCATGCAGACAGATTGAAAAAACAGAAATCGAGATCTGTCAGGTGGAGTTTAACTATACAGAATACACTGGAATAAGACATATCAAAGGAAAAGATAATTTCTTGGCAGATGCCTTGTCCAGCGCTGCCTAAAATTTTGTTCAGGAAATTTGATATTACAACTTGATGTTAGCACTGTCAATTCCAATCCCGGCCCTGGGGGGGTCCCGGGACTACTAGCAGGGACTTAGCCGGGAAGGTACATTTTGCTGTCAGGCAACCCCCGCTTTGTCCCGCTAAAGTAGCATGAAATCGGGTAGAGGTGGCTACCATTTTTGTACATCCCCGCTATGTCCCGGCCCTTACTAGCCAGGCTTCGTTGACAATCCTGATATATTCTCGGCCAAATGGGGGCGGGGACTGCATTAAAACTCTGTACAATCCCATCTCGGTCCCGGCTATGCGACAACAGTCTAGATATATAGACAAATACACTACATTTTGGATCGCCGGAGCCGTTGTGGTGTTTGTTGTTAGTCAGTGTCAGAGAGAAACCGAGCCGAAATTTCACCACAGTGCGGTGTGGCTAATTGTATAGCTTCGCTTTCACATGGAAGAGATCGGACGGCAATGGTAGCTATATAAAATGGTGATTATACTACAGATTGGACGGGCGATTTAATGCTCACTGATAGCCTGGTGTTTAATTATGTGTGACACATGCGTTAAAGTCCTTTTTTATCCGGCAGGGCGCCGGGAAATTTATTCTTTGTACCTCCCAGGCTTCTTAAGTCCCAGCTATCATCAAGATTGTCACGGCAGGGCGGGGACCAAGCTAAAGGACTTCCCGGCCAAGTCCCGGGTAACATCCCGGCTTGCGGGACAATACTTTTTTGTACATTGCCCGGCTATGTCCCGGAATATACCCCGCTATGTCCCGGACCCCCAGGCCGGGATGAATTGACAAGTGCATAATTTAGACTGAAGGCAGCAATGCAAGAACATTATAATAAAAAGTGTATAAAATTGCACTGTGTAAACGGATTGTAAAATTTAAACCACAAAATGGTTTAAAGGTATAAAGCCAGATTGGGAAAATTTCATTTCATTCAAAATTTTCTTTAGGGGGGAGGGGGATGTTATATGGCCTCCATTTTTCTGATTAAACTTTTAAAAATATTATTTTCTCAATTTTATTGAGAAAAAGATTTTCTCACAGGAAAGTATTTGTTACTATGAAATAAGAGAAAAGGGGATTTCCCTGATTGTTTTGCCTAAGTGCACTGGTTAGCATTGCACAATAAGGGGGATGCCCCAAGAATGCTAACTTTAGTAACTGACTCAGCGTTTATGCTTTAAAAAGATCAAAACATTGCAAAGATCTGGGAATTCCCCCACAAAGGTATAAATATGAGTGTGATGTAATTTAGATTGTTGAAATCTGGATTGATGGGGCAAGGTCTGTTTATGCATAGAATGATGTGGTAATGTCTATTTTTTAGACTGGGATCTTTGTGGAGTCCTGCAGTTATATGAAGATTTGAGCTAAGTGCTCGCGTCAGCAGTTGCAATCAGCTATACGGTATGATGTAGCTGTTTTATCTACAATAATAGTTTAATGGTAGGATTTGAGGCTCCCACCCACATAGTGCCAGGATTTATAATCCATGGTTGAGCAAATTGCTTGTAATTATTCTACTGTCGTCTTTGAAGCCGAAAGTGCTGGAATCAAAAATAAAGATTCCCAAAATGTGGACAGATAGAAATAGTGGTGATTATCTGGACTGATTACTGTGGAATTTACTCATCGGCGAGGGACTTAATTTAACCTTGTCGTCCTTGAATGAGGGACAAAGATTACCTCAGGACTGCTGAGAAGATTCCCTGGAATATAATACCTGAGGAATTTTGTAGGAACGTGCGCTGTCTTTTGGAGTCTTCGCTGGTGTTGACATATCATCGTGAACTGCAACGCTTTAAACACAGGGACACTAGTCAACCCATAAGTAATCGTAACTAATTGTGTTTATGTAATTTGCGTTTTGGAACATTTACCAAATTCTTGAACCAATCAAGTAGAGATCATTAAAAACTGGTTTATTATATATAATTTAGATCATTTGTGCACCAGGCTCATTTTATTTGTGTTTTGAAAGGATTTGACCTTAGGCGTCCACGAGACGTTATAACAATGTCCATTATGGAGACTGAATATTGGTTAGTGCACATTTACAAAGAACAAGTTCAAACTTAAAGTATAACTTCAAAGGCTCATTAACTTTGAAAACTAAGCTACCTATGCACATATGAATGCATCATGAGATAGAGCTCTTTAAAATCAGCTTTCCAGAAAACATGGACAGAGCTCCGCCATCTGACAGCCCCATTTAAGGAACTGTCAGTGGGAACTAAGTCCTAAAGCATTTTTTTAAATGCACAAAAAATATAAAAATAGTTTAAACTTGAAAGTTTTTTAAACAAAACTACTATAACCTAATTCATGTGTGTAGTCTATCCCTTTGCACCACTTTAAGTTTAAAATTGTTAAACTTCAGAAGACATTTAGAAGACAGCAGGTAAATGGTTAAATCAAAATATTAATGTGGGTGAAACATTCCGAAAGTCGGGGGAGAAAAACGATGTTGGAAACCTTTTTAACATACTTTATATAAATGAAATATTTTCAAATCTATGTTCTTTTATTTACTTTGAAAAGATATTGCCGTCTTTCACCTGAGCTTCTATTGTTCTGTATTTAATTCTTTGACTTTTTATACATTTTATTTTTATTTGTAACGCGACCATTTTCCGTATTTTTATACCGGGGAAAACTTACGTCCGTATTTCGCATCATTTTCCGTACGAAATACGGAAAATCCTACTATTTGGCATGTCCTGCAAACTTGCATTATAGATTGTAGGCAGTACATCCGAAATTGAAAGGACAAGCAGTCAAGGAAGTGACTCCAATCATACACTGTCTTCATCACCCATCTTCCTATGCTACCATCATCTCACAAAGATGAGCCAAGTCACGTATTCACAAAGACCAATGTTACACAACACAACCCTCTAGGAAAAAGCCACCCATCAGCAATGCGAGTGCTGCTTATGATTAAAATAACTTGTACTAGTTCGAACTGAAATAAACACTTTCGAACTATACATTGCACACTTTCATACAAAGCATCTCTTATAGAAATATACCGCGGGGCTTGGACCCTGTGTTGTCTGCCATCGCAGTTGTGAATGATAGGAGTGCCTCACATGCCCTTTGACGTTGACATCTGACCCTTTGGACCTCATAAACAAATAAGGTTTTGTGTGTTATTCCATTAAACCAAGTTTGTTGCAATTGAACTTCCAACTTTTCAATAGACCATTTGCACATCCCCATAATGCATCTGGTATGTGCCCCTTTCCATCCGGGAACTTTACAAGGCCCTTCAAGTCGGCTAAAATATACGGTTAGAGCTACACATAATACCAGAACACTTACCTTATGTGAGACGTTGCACTAGTGTGTAAGCGTTCAGTGGGTGACAAGTAGGGCACAGTTACGATTTGGAAATATCACTTTTTGTCGTGAAATTCAACACCAGTGCCTCAATGTTTTTTGTTCCTTTTGATATTCTTCTACACTTTTTGTAAGGTACTTTGTTCATTGTAATTTTAGCACTGTCCGGTGACGCTAACGAACATCAATTTTTTTTTGTAAACCATAAACTCTGGTTACAAGTTCCCCGATGGAGAATGCACAATACGAGCTACATTACGGGGATCAAATGCATTACATGTTCATTCTATCGACACTTGACTCATTTGACCATTAACCTTGACATGTCATCCTTTAACCTCCTCAACAAATGTGGTCCCACATTGCACCTATTACTCAATTTTGGTTTAATCCATTGAATATGTAGATAATTACAGGCACAATACAACCCAGACTACATTAACAACAGTCATCAAGAGACTACAGCAACAGTGGAGGAGGCAGGCGACACAAAAAGTTTACAAGTTGTATGTTTGCCCTCACTGATTATTTGCCCTCACCGATTAATGCTTTGTTTCAGTTACCTGGGGGTCCCTGCATGAAATTCATACATAACCCTACGTGTATACTAACCCATGTGTATGTCCTACCATCATAGACCTCTTATACCAGTTGCACAGTGCTTTGGATAAATTGGTCCTGGTCCACTGGAGGCATGACAATAGTATGCACATAGATTTACAACTGATTTTCGCAAACGGGCCCCTGATGCATAATTAAAACAGTTACTAGGTTATATTTCCTGGCAGTATAATTTTCTTCACCTCAGGGGTATTTTTGACTTAATATATGTGAATTTACATCTTTCATGCTGAACAATGGGAAGATTATCAATTGCTATGCACAATCACATCTTGAAGTGTAAATGTTACAAAGTGGAAAAATAACCTTGGACAAAATTGTGCCATTCACTTCATATCACGTCTGCCAGTGATTTTCCAGTCACACTTATTGACATATTTTACAATCGTAGCTAGCCAATTTCCCTCCATGGATTATCACTTGATGAAAAACTCTAAGGTCAATTTAAGTAAGAGGAAACTTAACAGTTGGGCGGCTTCTGTTGTATTTTCACATAATCAGCTCCACACTGCAAAAGACAAAGTGTGGAGGTCACAATATAAATGTGAATGCTTGCTATACATTTAGGACATTTTTGACATACTTATCCTTCACTGGCACACACACACACATGCATGCATGCGCACACACACCCATCCATGAGCACATGGGATTGGGGAATTTCTGGGGAAAGTCCTTTAAAAAAAATAAAAACACATAATGCTTTTTGGTTTTGGGGCTACCTACTGGAGACAACTCTTTGTTAACTCATATATACGGAGGAAAATTTGATATATTTGGTAGAGCTAACCATGATCTTGAATTACAGCATATTTGAAGTTGATGCAGTTGTTACATTTGAACCAAGTAATTTATATTAGCTATTAACATAAAAATACATCACAGTCCGAGACCGCTAGTGTCGCCTTCACTTCTCCTTCTCTTTGGCATTGTACAAGAATTTTCAATAATTCATTTTAATTGTCGTAGTTTCAATAAGAATCATGATGCCATTTTCACATTTTTAAGTAATCTTACTCACCCTTTCTCTGTTATCGCGCTTTCAGAAACCTGGTTTAACACTGATCAATCTAATATCATTCGCATTGATAATTACACTAGTTCACACCCCCCGTGAGGGAAGAAAGAGTGGTGGCGTTGCATTATATATTCATAATTCACTTACTTTTAAAAACAGGGATGATCTGAATTAAGGTCAAATCACAGAAAAGATCAGTTTGATCATTCAGAGTCATTTTTAGAAATTATAATTCTAACTCTAGTAATTCTTGGCAATATTTCACCGTGCCATCGAACAAATTTAGTTATTCGTCACTGATTTAACAAATTCTTTGGACAAAATTTCCTGTGAAAACAAAAGAGTTTATATTGCTGCAATTTTACCCTTAATCTCCTCGATCATACTTTTGACAATGACGTTAGTGAGTTTAATTCCCTTTGATCGATAGACCCACACGTATAACGTATAATTCTGCAACCCTTTTAGATAATATTTTTACCAGTGTTTGAAGCCATAAAATCACTCTGGTGTTTTCGTCACTGATATAACCGATCATTTTCCCGTTTGTCAGATTACAGACTCGCTCTCGATTAAATATCCCCATTAAAATCATAATGTCGAAACACGTACATATACCTCCGATAACATTATCTCATCAACTCTTTGGCATTGTACAACGCTTCTTATTTGGAACAAGCTGAACAGGAAATTAGCGGTCTTGGTTTGTGATATGATAGGCTATCATATGACTGTGACTTGATGTGTGACCTTTGACCTTGATGTAGGGACTTTGACCTAAACAAAAAATCAATATGAGGATGGGTAAACCATAAAACAAGTTTGCGTTCCCAATTGAACCTCAACTCTTCAATTGAGGTCCAAATTTTATAGATCCATTTCAGCCTATCTACAACTTGACCTCACATTACCTTTGCCCTTGGTATGCGATCCTTGACCTCATCAACAAATGAGGGATCCATTGTTGCACCTATGACTCAAATTTGTTGGTTTAAATCCATTGAAGTATGCAGATATTACAGGCAAATGTTAACCCTTTTTTTCACAACAGACATCAACAGACAACATCATCAACAGACACGGGACAAAGTGAGCCCTAAGTGTCTGCCTGCTCAGGCAGGCAACACAAAAATGAATATGCAAATGTAACATAGCAAAGTTGTAGACCAAACACACAGCCTAATCATCCCAGCAGGGTTGAAAGCTAATGATTCATAATTCCAAAGTGGGAGCAAAATTAAGTACACATTTGGATAAATATACAATTAGCTAGTACTACCCAGAAAGTTACTATAAAGGAGTTAGGCAAAAACTAACCTGTTCATGGTTTGCACTTGGCGCCATATTGTTCACAGTAATATCTAGTTGACCTTTGAGAGTCTCTTTCAAGTGTTCCATTTTAAGTGCCCCTACCCCGTTAGCACCATCTAGCAGAATCTTGTTGGAGTAGTCTCTCCACCATTAGACCATGCTGTCTATGGTGATGACCAGAGGATGTTTTGAATCAATCCCATAAGCATGACATTGCTGCACAAACAAACACTTGCACTAAAAAAACAAACAACAATTGTGCTAAACACAAGTTCGTTCACTTAGGATAAATAAGTGTTCAAGAAAGTTTAAGAAAACAAAACATCATGACCATGATTAAATTAATCATTAAAGGTCCATGGCCGATCGCTAATAGCATGTCCCCAGGGACCCCCAAATTTACGGAAGTGTTGTCCAAATTTTGGCATCAGAAGAGAAAGTACTATTTTTCTCATTCTACCTGTAAAGTAGAGTAAGGATGTTTAGTTTGGAAGTTATGGTGAAAAATATATGCTCCATTTTGGTGTCAACACCACATTAATTTTGCACAGCACTCTATGAGGCTTACAAAAAATCACGTTTTTAGGTCTTGCATCAAAACGGATTGAAATATCGGCGCGAAAAATTACAGATGGAGTTTTGGGGTGAATCCATTCCATCAGATGAAAACTTCATCTACTTAAATGGGCATCCCCCTTAAGATTTTGGGGGCTAAAATAGGTGTAAAGTCAGGGTTTTATGTGTTAGGAAAGGATTTTTGAGGAACAGGGCCAAACACAATTTGAAGTCGCAAAAGGACCAAGGCCATTCGCAATTGTCAGAAATAAATTCATGTAAAGGTTCGTATCCCAAAAAAAGGTGACAGTTTGGTTTAGTCATCGACTATTTTTAGTTCATGTCTTCCCGAACATTACATATCGGATCATACTAGCCGCACCTGGCATGTGATGGATGGCAGAGCACCCGCCTCTCGAAAATAGCGCGCTGCTTGGATGAAATTGACACACCCCGGTTTGCCACAGTAGGGAAAAACAATCCAGGGGGGACTTTTACCGTGGGCTTTCGCATATGTGTGGATAATCAGCAAGCAAGGCATAATGAATGTGCGCCATTGCTGAGCAGTGGCAGCAAAGGCGTGTAAAAAACACAAATTGATGTTCAGAATACTTTTATATTTACCGCACATTTTTGCTTGTGATCAGGGGCCACAATTAAGGCCACTGTTGAAAATAGGGCAAGGCCATTCAATGGGAAACCGTCGGCCATGGCCGCGGTGGCCGACGCTTAATTCGAGCGCTGGCTTACATGTAAGGCCAAGCTAAACAGTACTACCTGTCCCAGGGCCGAGTTGTCGGCTGCTAATCCGTCGCCCCATTGGGTTTCTAAGAATTCGGATGAGGAGGGGAGCTGGGTACCCTGGTCGAATGAAAAAATAAGAGCACCTACAAGGGCGTCAGCTCTGGAGAGCTAAGGGCATCCAGCACATGCGCTTTGCATGGAGGGTGTGGTTGCCCAAAGGCTGGCCCACCGCCGAAAACTGTGGATTGATGTCAGGAAGGGCATTCGGTCAATTAACTTTTGCTCCAATAAATCTTCACACAGCAGTCTTGCTGAGTGTGAGGTGAATCCAAGCCCCACCGAGTGGCGGGGACAAAAACCAGATTTAAAACTTGGTTTTTTTTAATCAAATTAATGAACTAATTAACAGTATTAAATAAAATTAGAACACATAAATGGGCCAAAAAATATATTCAAAAATCTATTCAAACTAGACTTAGTACAGTGGACGTATTTTTGTTGAACATTCATATACAATCTTGAACAAGGTTTTTCTAAATCAACAATGTTGAGGATTCCAAATACACGGGTGTCATTATTAAAATGTTTCTGGATGGATTCTAGGGGAGAAGGTTATCAGGGGTCAAAATATAACACGGGACAAAATGGGGTCTAAAGTATACCATAGATTCAGTACCTTTCAAGGATTACAGAAAGGTATAGTTGGCCCTACCTGAGGTACGAGTTACAAGGCAAAATGGGTTCAAGGTCACACTGGGGTAAAAACTTCAGATTCAACGGTTTGTGTTAAAAATGGTGCCAAATTGTTCGCCGTACTATATAGAAGCCGAAAATATACAGGTCGCGTTGTCATTGACGTTTTGATGGAAATTAAGAGAGCAAATATGGCCTTGGTTCAACAGGGTCATAGGAGACCACTAATCATATCTGTAAAAGTCTTCACTTGAAAGGTGAAACACAGAATCTATACGTTTCTTTATTTAGTATGACCCATATGAACCGATTAAACCAGTGTCAACAAAAATCGGACCATTATATAATAAAATGACCTTGAACTTTCGTGAGCCTATTGTACTAAAACATAAGGTCGTAAATATGGCAAACTATACCGTGTTAGTAAGGATGGCCGATCCAGCCCCAGATAGGTACTGCCGATCTCCGAACATAAAATTGTTGAATCGAACCGATCAGATCCCGATTCAGATTATATTTGTAAATAGAAATCGCGCCAATAATCGCAGGAATTCGGAATATAGGGCCTAAAAATCGCCGTATAAGATCAGACCGTAACGTGTAGCGCACCGCCAGTAAGCCGCACCAGCGCGGCGACTAGGATCGTGTTATAACGTGTGAAATAGAGAAAACGAACGCATGATTCGTGTTATAAGCCTATTTATATTTCCATATAAGGTCGCACATGCGGGACTATTTTCTATTTTATAAATCTTTTATAAATATATTTCAATGACATGAAAAAATCATGGAAGCAAAGTCAAGAAATCGGCCGATATATTCCCATTTTCAACCTGTCGTTACGTATTTTTAGGTATGTTTTCACATGCAGTGGATATATTTTTGTACAGCATCGATTAGGTCAAATAATAGCAGAAGAGACCTAATATTGGTTTGCCGGTGCCCTTTGACTAGTC
>JAMKCH010019410.1:0-56793 GCA_023653785.1 Ophioderma brevispina | reverse complement strand
TGGTTGACCTGTCATCTATAACAGAAAGTAAACTCATTTTTTTCTCGCAGTTAGTAAGATGACAATTATCACCCTTTGTCGCTGCTGAATCTTGGATTGCATTCCTAGTATTAGGTATCCCGATTACTACATAATTATTTACTCTCATTCAGGGAATGACCATCGCCAACGTACTTTAATCAGGGACCTAGTAGAGGAATGACCAACACACACTAGTTTTTAAACATCCTATCACGTTCGCCTTTTGTTTTAAAAATCCTACCATGATCCCAATTACCGGCTTAAGATGCATGATCCTCCCTCTCAGCTGGAGGGCTGACTGGCCTTTCGCTCTTCGAGGAATATTGGGAAATACCGCCTCAAATAGCATGATGTCAATCATGATGGCAATGAAGAAATTGAAAGATCATGAAAACAATTTGTTCTGAAATTAATGGAAAACGTCCCAAGAGCTGCCATTTCAATCATCATATAAACTATTGCTTATTACCCTGTTCCTCCTTCGCCCAATTTTTATAACAACACCACCGGAAGGGTACCACCCCCTTGATTTCTTATTGAACATCCAATATCTATAAATTTGTACCTGTAGTAAGCCGTAAATTAATTCTTTCCATTAGGATCAACTAGTAGAAACTGAATGATTACGTTCACATACGTTAAAAAGGTAAGTATGAAATAAAAAACATTGATATTTTGCAATTTTACTGGCTCCAATAATATGTACACTAACCATTTCCATCATGTAGAGACATTATGACGTCATTATGGCATGTTAGTATGTTGTACTCATTTTGGTATCATAGGAAGAGCGGGACCTGCTATCTATTGCACCTAACCAAATTCTGTTATATTCTCGTGTCGTACTAGCTGTTGGTCTCCTCCCGAAAAAAGTGGGTTATTGCCACGCCCTATCCATCACTTTGGGATGACCCTTTACCTTCCTATACCCCTATAAGTGTTTTCTTTTTCTTCTTTTTTATCGGGCATTAAACGGAGCCTAAGTGTCAATTGGCATTACATTAACTCATTTGACAACCTGAAATGTGGATTTTAGTAGAGTTATATAAGAAAGCGGTAACAACCACCCCCCCCCCCCTTCGGACGACTAGGGTTTAATTAATTCTTATGTGTACGTGTTAATAGTTATAAAAGTATGACTTGCACACTCATATTTCAGGTGAAACTGACATTGCAATCATTCGACATGGTATCGGCTATAAAACAGCCACAACGGTAACCAAATTCAACATCCCGGTATTTACAATTTGGTGGGTTTTTTCGAGTAGAATTACACGTTGTGGGCGCGCTTGGCACCATTTCCGAAGTTTACTTTGTTCCAAGGTACAACCATTGAACGTACATATACCGTTTCTTCTTCTCAAGAGTCGGAAGTTGATCGGACACCTTTTCATATATGTTCACAAGAGTTTTAACATACCCGTTCACACAACACCCATAATGCAAGCTTCTTTTCTAAAGTCCGTAGCTCCACAAGGAATGACGGATTTTGCTGGGGTTTTCGGTATTTTCTCTGAAATAATTTCTTCTCTATTTGGTGACACAACGTGCCAAAAAACATGGAAATTGAGTGTAACTTTTGCACTTTCCAAAACCCCTACATCGTGGTCACACCATCCGGTTACTTACAAAGTTTTTGTGGACAGCTTTTCCTCAGTAAGACGCTGTATTCACTGATTGATCGCCGCAAAGAGATATAGATCACAGACGGCCCCGGTGTATGCACATGAATACACATCATCGAGTGCCTAGCTTTTGTGGAGATGAATGGATAATTGAATTAGGTAATTGGTGGTTTTCGCGTTGTTTGTCCCTTCTTCTACTAGGGTCGACAGTGCTTTAATTCAAAAATTCCGTTTGAATCCGACACAACATTTTAATGTGAGTAGTAAATGTTGTGTCTACAATCGCCTAAAGAGTATGTACAAAATATTTTATGCTTTTTTAGAGATGAATGGATATTGAATTAGGTAATTGGTGGTTGTCGCGTTGTTGAGTCCTCTCTACTAGGTCCATGCTTTAACTCAAAAATATTCCGCTTTTGTATCCGACACAACCTGTTGTGAGTAGAAAAGTTTTATGAAGAGTTATTCGGAGGAAAACGGATTTGTCCACTGCAAGAGGAATGGGTAAATGGCCCAATTGGTCTCGGTCATTGTTTCGATACTTTGCATAGAGCCAGCCCAACCATTCATTCACCCACGTCTGTTGGCTTCCGGCCTCCGTTGCCAATGCGGCGGTCGGCATCCATTCTACCGGGCTTTGGCGTTTTTCCGGCCTCAGTAGTCACATAGCAATCAGATATTCTCTGCGCAGGAGAAGGGTCATGGTTTAGTTACTGACAATAAATGTTTGCTTAAAGCAATTGCTCCTTGGCTAAATGATAAAGGTTGTATGGATATGAGTCTGTGAAAACTATTGGCAAGGCTTCAACTGTGTTCCTATTTCCTTCTGTATTGCTTTAAATTAGGTAAGTCGCCTTCAATGTTGCGAATGAGTAAGAATGGAATTAGCAGTAAAATTAGACATTGGACTTAATTGACCGTTTCTTTTTGGGGGAGTATGGTTGCGTGGACCGATGATAGGATCCATGCTATTCCTTGCATGTGATTTCCGAATCGTTCCGTTAAGGAGTTTGGAAACTATATGTCAGAAAAATCCAGGGGATTTTAGTTTTGTCTTGAGGATCGGTATAGACGTTGCCCCAGTCAGATATTTAATCTCTAATGTGGACAATAAAGTTAATGTCACTTATTCAGGATTTTTGAGGTTGTGATTTCGAATCTGAAACGTTCCGTGACAATTTTAGATAGGAACGAACAAAAAGACAACACTGTTCAAAAACGCCATTCATATTGTTGTAGGAGGCAGATTCGGCGGGTGAGTAAAATAAAACTAATAGTTTATGTGATATGTATATACTACTACATTTGGTGAACAAACCTCAAAAACAGTGGAGCCGTCGTTTTCTCCAAAAGATGCCAGAATTTAACTTGGCGAAATTTTGTGTGACTCGAGCTCCAGAGATAAATACTTGTAATGCCTGAATATGATACAAAGCGCAAAGGAACAGTTGTCGGTGTGGGTGAACTGTCAGTCTGTTGATGATCTAACACAAGCCTGTGGAATAATGTGATTGCCTTTTCGGGTTAAAGCTACATTCTAGCAGCTATTCAAGTTTATAGGTGAGGCTGGTGTATGATTTCACATGAAATACAATGCGATCAATTACCGTCATCATGCTAGACAACTGAGGCTTAAAAAGGTTTGTATTTAGTCCACTTTTCATTTTATGTGCCAATCGGTCTCAGTCTCGTTTTAACAGGAATTTAAACTCCTAACGTTGGTAAATTATGCTTTCCGTTCCTATAGCATTCTAATTATTGGGTTAGGGGCTCTGTTACACCTTATGGCTATAAAGAAGTGGCTCAGCGTTGTGTCATGTTAATTTCTATCTATAATGACATTTGCCACATAACACAAAGTGGGACTGCTGTTACTACTGTTCTGAATAGCTTACAAACTTACAAGTCGTATCAATTGATATGATTTAGTCATCAGATTGAATACAACAATTGTGCCATGTTTTTCAATGTCAAATTAGGCTCGTTGGTTGCGGAATCACAAACCGATTGTGTGCAATCGGACTTGGGCATTATAATTAGCTTACGCTCCTCTTATATTTTCATTTAATGGATCGAGGCCTTATTCACTAGTTGATTTGATTCTCTGTATAGGCCTATTCTGCCATTGGGGCTTATTTAATAGCTCGTCATGGTTGGTAGGCTGTTAATGCCCTATAAGGTCCATTTGCACAGAAAACAGGTGGAGCTGCATGAATACTGGGTTGCTAAATATCTTACTTGCAGGCTATAAGTAATATATTGTTGTGTTTAGCTTTTTTCGAGATCCAACTAATTTGGTTCTGATTCAGTAAACAAGCACTATTGAGTTAAACTCACTCACATCTACACATGGATAGCGGGTTAGTGTCGCCGATTGAAACACAGGAAGTTGGTTTTCGCCATCTACAAATATGGCCTGAACAATGCATACACCTTTGTCAAACAATAGAATAGAATATGGTGTGGAATGTGTGCAAGCAGCAGGTGTATGCATTGTTTCCGCCATATTGTAGAGGGCCCAAAACCAACTTCTGTTGTTTCAATCGGCGACCATTCAACTGGCGGCAGCCCGCTATCCATGTGTGAGGTTCAGTGGTTACAATATGTTAATCCACCAAGGACACAGTCAGTGGTTGTGTACTTGTACATACATTGACATTCAACTGACCTTCGTGTAATCTGGGATCATATATGATACCCCAAAAACCAGGGTGTGTTTTTTCTAATTACAATTGGCTGAATGAAAGCTACTGAACGTGCCAATGGGAATTGAAGAGTTTATAGCTCATAATGAAGTCCTTCAGTTGTGGCTTTTTATTTAGTGCATTGCAACTCATTGAATTTTTAATTTTTTATGCTTTAAATATGGTGGCTTGTCATCTAAAATTTGCATATATGGCCTTACAAAAAGTTTCAAAATTTGCATGTTGGCTTTAAAGGTTGGCTATAACTAAAACTGTGTTATGGTTTATTAGGGGAAACTTTCTCCAAGTCCATGGTATTATAAGTAACACAAAATGGGGTTGATTGCGGGGTTGAATATCTTTGTTTTTTTATTACGCCACCCTTTAATTTCCAATCAAATTGAAGGCATTGTGCTTTTTTGAACCAATGGTGGAATATGTGATCAAACTTACTTATATTGATTTGTTGGGAATTACATTGGTTATAGCATCCATTAATTGTTTTATTGGTATTACCGCTTTGCAAATGCGGCACACGCCATTTTTTGATGGGCGCAGTTCTCATATATTAATAGTGCATTTTCCAGGGGAAGTTTCTGTAGGCATGTATAGCAGTACCTATCAATGTCAAAAAGATTAAATGGACGCTAAACATTTCCAACCAATGAATTCGCGCTCATCAAGAAAAAACTACACAACGACTTCAGCACAACACCTACACTTTCTCACTAAAATACCACGGCAGGACCCACGTGAAGCGAGAAGTGGCACGTTAGCAGTTCGTTTTTGGTTCTGCCGTTTTAACGCCAGAGATCTTCGTCAGCGAAGTGTTTTCATGTAATTGGTCGTTACGTTATCATCTGGATCACGCTGGTTGGTCCTGAACCACGATCGTAATGATTAACCACACATAGTCTACGGCGTGCAATAACATTTCCAAAGGGTTGCGTGACTCCAGTAACAGGGAGTTATGTAACCACTGCGATGGCGGGAATTGTAATTCGGGTTTTCTTTGCTATAATGCTGGCTGTTTTTCAGCTAAGAAAGAAATTTGTATATGCATTAATATAGTGGGTTCGCAATTTGTTGAACGCCGAAAATATGTAGCCTCTGATTTTGGTTTCGGGTGTAGGTTTTGAAGGGCAATGTTACCTTTTGTAAATACCTTAATATATTGATTGTGTGCGGCTTCTAGTTAAAAATTGCCTAAATGTTAAGTACCCTGAAATCCAACATTTTGTTTGTGATAATTAACTGATTCCACCTACGTTACAGTTAATCCCAGTCTATGGGAAAGTCAATGTAACCTTAATCTGTAAAGGGTTAGATTGCATGCAGTGTTTAGTATATTCATACAGATCTTATTTTGTGCACATGTGGTGCAGTTAGATCAATTCTCTCTCTTATTTATAAGTTAATGAGTCGAGCCTCCGCTTGTCACCATGGTGTGGCACTTGTGAATGGTATCTATTCCCACCTCGTTTGACTCTTTCCAACACAGGTATAATTGGGTGTCGGCATATGGTGTCAATGCAAAAGAATGGCAGTGCGGGAGGTGTGGCGACCCAAAACACCCCCCCCCAAAACAGCTTCATTATTTTGGAGTCTGGCCCAAAACACCAATGAGAGAGAAAGACGGGTCGCCTGCGGACGCACCTTTGGTATTTGCATTGTTATGCATGTATATTGGTGAATGTCACAGGTTTCATGTTAAACACCGTATCATGTAGTCCTTAAATGTATGAAAAAACTTGGTGGGTTTTGGTTCGTTTTTACCACGAGTTTATATTGCGCCAAATTATGTTTGAGCTGCATGATTGGTTTGGGTTTATTTAATTGTTAAGTGTGGCTAATGTTCATTGGTAATTTGGGATTATCACTTTCATTATTAATGTCATTTTGAGGAAACCTAAATGAATGGACCTGCCCCATCCGTCTGCATTTGGTTTTTTGCAATTTAGCCAAAGCCTTGGTTTTACTTGATCATATACGTCGTTTTGGCCTTCCTCACAGTATGAAGTTAGTTGGGTAATTTGTGTGATCAAATGTGGGGAGGAGGTAGGCAAATTAGTGTTTAAAATTTGTATTGTATAGGGAAATTACACTGGGGTTAAAGGAAATTTGGTGCGATCTATTGCCTGTGTGATGGTGATGCAGGCTAGAGGTTGTTCAGTTCAAGCTCGGAAAAATTGCTCTCAAAGTCTGCTGTGAATTTGGCAATGCTAAATGAGTTATAGACAAGTTTTCTGTGTCAGAGAAACTGTTGGCACCGTTTTATCTGTAAATTTGGTCTACAGATTTGGTATTGTGTAAATTTAAAAGTGCCATGCTTGGGCGTCTCGATTGTCACCCCCCCCCCACCCCCCCGCCGGGGAAGGGGGGGGGGTTTGGTCAAGTTTCTGGCTCAGAAAGTTGTTTGGCACCTAGTTCTACCTCTTTCCTATTTCTTAGACAAAAGGCAGCCTGTCATAGCATTTATTTTGGCATTTATTTTGGTTCATCAGTTAATATGGCAATTTTATCTTTAGGATAACACAGATGTGAGCGATCCAGAAGTAACTGACTTCAGGCTCTGCGTTTATGCTCTATGTATTAATACAAGCATTTATCAAATATTCTGCTGGCCAAATAGCAAAATATTAATGGTATTTTCATGTTAATTTAGTTCAGGCAATCTAGAGGTATTTAACTTCATGATTTTCTTGCACTCAGTCTCAGCCTATTTGCATTAATTCCATTATTTAATTATTGCAATTATCTAGATATTGGTTGCCTGCGAGCTTTAGAGGTAACTGACTTCAGGTTCAACAGTTTTATGTTAATATTAAAATTCAATTGTTTTAGGCAGTTTCTTGAGGTAGTGCACTTTAGGAGCCCTTTCTTTACTTGTTTGATTCAAACCGTTAATCCAATATTATAAGTGATCCCGAGCTTGTATTTGCGAGGTTAAGCCAGCTACAATGGTTAATGATATATCAAAATATTAGTATGTCAGCCTAATATTTGATACAATGGTTCTCTGATGATAGAATAATGAAGTATAATTTTGATTTGTAGTAATTTAAATTAATTTGGTGAAATTTGGCAAGAGGAAACTGTCTTCATTGGCCAAGGCATGCACTCATAAGGAATTTTATTTATTTACAATGTGGCTTGTCCTACTAAAATATTGCAATGTGCTTACAGACATGCTGTTGGCTTTACATATGGATCAATCTGTGGTATGGGTTTACACATGCAATAGGGGAAGCTTGTCTCCAAAGTAAACCATGGTGTTGAAATGAAAAATGTTCTCAACAGCCAGGCCCATATTGAAAAACTATGGTTGTTGGTGAGGAAAACTGGTATGAACGAATAAAGGAACTTTGGCCTACGCCACGATGGATGTTGACATATTGGCAAACCTGTGTCTTGTTCCATTCTTTGTCTATGGACAATTAGTGGTCCTACAACTTGCCTACAGAGTTACTGTACAAAATATTTCAGATTTACAACTTTATATAGCCTTATATAGCATCATATAGTGAAAAAGGATCAGATTAAAACATATATTTTGTTTATAGAATTAGAAGGTTCTAATGGGGGGTGGGATACCCAAAATCTCAGAGGTTTAATGGTGCGAAGGGCCGAGGGCTGATACTGGGCAGTTGCATATTTAATAACAAAATTAGAATCATCACGATGGAGATTTTGCGGAATGTTGTGTGATGTATGTGGGTTGTGCACGAAAGGCTCCGCCAGTTTGCTTCTAAGGAGGCGTTAAATTCGCAATGAAAGGCGCCATGACGATTCCGGACGGGCATCTAAACTCTATTCGAACGAAACGGTTCAGAAAGGGCTGTAAAATCAGACGAAATGTAATCAGTTGCTTCTGGTTAATACCACTTGTTGTAAGCGTTAATTAAGCGGTGAGTTTATGCGTGGTGCGTTGCGACGTGTGCCGGTTACGAGATGGAACGGGCGATCACGCGTAAGACGCAAATATGCGGTAACGCAATGACAGGAAAATGGTGTGGGGAAACAAATAAATGGTTCAAAGAAACACTAGAATATTAAAATATACGGAAAATTACGGGATGAAATATTTACGTTTTAATATTAAATAGCCTTAAGCTATTCTTGGCAAAACGATTCGGGATCTCATTTGACCGGGGGGGGCATTAACTAAAAGGAATGGCGAAACTTTATATGGCGTTTTGAGGAGTTACGGGAACTACGGATTACCCCACGGGGAGTACTATTTAGCTAAAAAGTACACTGAAACCGCTACGGGATTAAAATATTGCAGTTAATATTATTTACCAAATACGAAGAAAAAAACTTACGTAAAGGTTAACGGGATACATTTCAGTTTGGACGTTCCTTAGATCGGTAACTACAGTGAACTATAATAGTATATGAATGGTACGGGCAGTTATTAAGGTTGTTTAAAATACAAAATGTTTCAGGACTCCGGGAGTCCTACAGTTCAGGATGACGGGTTTGGTTGCGGTGGTCTCGCCATAGTGTGTCACTTTTTAAGTTAACGCTTCAGTTTCAGTGATCGCTCCCGCTTCACTCAAATAAGCGGGATCCGCGCGAAGCGGGGCCTCCCGATAGTAAAACAAAACAAGGGAAAAGCAATTTCAAGGTAAGATTTCGCTAACATTGTCAGAAGTAGAAATATTTTCGTATTATTTCTTCATAATTGAGAGCTTATTTTTGCCAAAAAATGATAGTAAAACTTGGAGAACGCAGTGAAACGGGCAGAAAATAATCACTATAGTAGATTCAACAATCGTGTCACTCTAGTACTTTTCCGTAGGTATTGGCATTGATGAGGCGGATGTGAGTGGATGATGACCGATTCAATTCCAACTAAATCTATGGAAAAACGTAGTGCGATTGCAGAGAAAAAAAATGTATATATATAGGTTGTTTGAATGTTACTGAGTTTTGAGCGCCTGTGATTTGGATATGAAGGAAACAAAAAGTCTTTGCCTTCTCTATAAGGGTGCTTCTTCTGGTAAACGGTATTTTCCTTCCTCGAGAAGAAAAAATTGGCGGGTAAATAGAGGGGTGAGTTTACTATAGTAGCGATGTTGCGGCTCCCGTCGCCCGGTGACTCATACAATAGGCTTCTTTTCAAGTAGCTGCTGAGCCTCAAAAGAGCCTATTGTATGAGTACCGTAAGACGGGAGCCGCAAACATCGGTTAATAGAAACACACATTATGTTAAACTGAAAGATATCTTCTAGTTTAATGGTAGAAGGGTCCGTGAGCCCCCCCAAATCAATTCCTAACTTTTTATGGTGATTAAAACCTTGAATATTATTGTTACGATGATGATTGAAATTTGTAGAATTATAAAATGAATTAACATACGGTCTAACGTTTTACTTTATCGTCTTATCCTGATAGCGTACTGATTGTTGCTCTGAGTAAGACAATTTATAGCAATCATCCTACGTCCCCAATTTTATTTCCTTCCCATCTTCTCAACCTCCATGAATTCTTATTCAAAATACTCCAGGAAGTCTGCAACAGTCCACGCTCTTTGGAGATAAGGTCTTTGGTATACGGCTAGCACAGCCGCTATTGCCAGAGGAAAAAAACAAGCGTACACAATAGGCACCTCATACTGGACTGTCGGAAGGCAAAATAAATAGATCTGAGTCATAAGGCAAAATGAATCCGAAATCCTCTTTACGTATTCTTTCTCACTCAATGTAATTCACAAATTCGAACATTAAAGGTAAACACATGAAATTACTTAAAGTGGCAGGGGGAGATTGTTAGAATACGAATTCTCATTATTGCACTTGATCGGTTGTAGAACAAAGTACAAAGTTTGAAACCCCCAAACTTTGTTTGGAATTGGCCCGCTATCGATCGTCCC
The DNA here is from genome assembly GCA_023653785.1 of Ophioderma brevispina. NCBI lineage: Eukaryota > Metazoa > Echinodermata > Ophiuroidea > Amphilepidida > Ophiodermatidae > Ophioderma > Ophioderma brevispina. The sequence goes on along the minus strand of JAMKCH010019410.1, from coordinate 46,585 downwards.
TCGAGAAAACCGTGCTATGATTTGCTCTGTGCACCGACAGAAAAGACTAAATCATCACCTTGTCGCCCATAAGAAGGTGTATTTCGCTTATTCACTTCAAGTTGATTAATACATTGGTAAGCATTCAAATATGCAAAAAAATAAAAGGTTCGGAAAAAAATTGGGGCGCTTCTTTTCTGTAAATGTCCTCATGTGTGCCTAGACTTAAATTATGCATTATTTTTGTTTACGCGTAATTTCCCATATGCTAAAGTGCCAGTGCCGAAGCTTTGGCGAATATTTTTCCGAAATGAAAGCTAAATTTAAACCCCTTTTAGTGGACCTGGTTACAATATTCATCTCGATTAATGAGTCAAGAAATAAATCTGTATTTTTTTCTTTCCTAGTATACTTCCTACTATTCTCGTGAAAATTTATATTCCTAAAATAATTATGTAATACCATTTTGTTTTAAAACTTCTATTATAACTTTTAAGAATTGTTCCATATTGTCCCCATAACAAAACGGGAAACCCGTGGACCGTGACCGTTTCCGACCACAGTGCCAAAACATATTGCTTTCCAACACTTTCCGTGGTACCCCACAACTTAGGTAAAACTAATACCAATATAGTATTATTCCGGCCTTTATTTTCACTATATCAGTTTTATTGTTAATTTTCCATCATAGATGAGGTGACATCAATGTTTATACAAACTTTAGCACCTGTGTCTATTGACATGTAAGAGTCTAGGGTGGTGAAGAAAAATGTCCCGATACAGTTAGGAACCAAAATTCACTATTCACCCGTCGGCATTCTCCGGTTTCGCCCGTGCAGGCGGTTCATTTAAGACGCTCAATCTTCTGAATCCTTTAATCCGATTAAGTAGTTCAGCCACTCAATGAATTATTGGACCCACCACGGACCCGGGCAGAACCGGAAAACGTCCGCCAGGTTGAGTATTGAATTTGTCCCTTACAGCATTCAATAGCCTTCACGCCTGATTGAGCGCGAATTTTAAAAAGTGCCAGCCGCAGGTGCTCACGCATACTGCTGGACAGTGCTTTGTTCGTCGCCCGGCATTGACGTCACTTGTCAAACTCTCTATACAGCGGGTCAATCCGATGTTTCATTTCATCCGCTGAGGGAAGAGCCGGGAAATACAAGCACGATTGGTTCCATGGCCTTGTGCCGATAACATGGCAATATTGATTGATACCGTTTAGTAAGTAGTAATCACACAGAGAAAGAAATTTTCCCAAAAATTTTGAATTATATTTTGTTTTATTTCCAGTCATGTTGCCCGCTTTCGTAAGTTCCTGATAATTTAATTTTGATGGATTATGGAAGAGAATGCTGTAAAACTTTTGAAAAATGAGAAACTAGCTGGCCCGTTTCCCAATAGAATATTTGCGCGCAGATAGGTTTGTAGCCCGACTTTGCATCTAAACTCTGTATCATTTCATTTGAAAATTTTATTCACCCATCGCCGACTGTTTAGATGCTAGTTTAAACTTCAATCGTCTTGATACTCCTATTTCAAAAAATTTCAAAGATGGCAAAAACGCGAAATCCAACAAAAATATTACCTTGACCAAATCTATTTTACCTTTTCCATAGCGAAAGTGAGAGAGTTGCTGAAAAGAACATAAGCGGTATTTGTGTTTGACCTGCGCTTTCACGTTTCAGCAATGCTAGACGATACTAGTCTAGCAGATTACACCCCTTTTAAAACTAAATTCTACCAAGTTGATAGAACCTCTGACGACATCACTTAAAGAATTTTGATGTTACCGAAAATCAAATATTGTCCACGGGGTACGTTTGTCGGATATTTGGATCCAAAGAGATCTGTCATATAAAATGGTTGATTGATGTGAAAATTATCGCTTTTTTTGCTTAATGATTCGTCTCATCATAAATATATACTTGGCATTTGTGATATTCAGTTGCAGAGATATGGGTGAAAAATGTGATAAAGGTCATTGCACTTTTTGATTCGCTCATTGTACAGGGGCCTATATTTCAAAATGCATGGATTCTTGGACAAAATTGTTACAAATTTCGCTATGAACACGAGCAATCCAGAGGAAAGTATAGTTTGGCACTATTGGGATGTTAGTTAGGTGGTAAAAGTTGGTGTAAAGTGTGTAAAGGTATCTTTTAGCAAATTTGTATGGTTTGGATGGGAATTGGAACTACTCATCTCTTCCTATCGATAAACCAAAATGGAGATCTGAAATCATGAAAATGTACATTTCCTGATTGGGGTGTCATAGCTACAATTGACACCAATTTTGTAACGATTGAGCATTTTGAAAATTTGGCCCCTGTAAAAGGATCCGATCAAAGTTCAAATGACCTTATAGCATTTCCCCCAATCTCTGAACTGAACATCCCAGATGTTGCCAAACTATATATGTCTAATCTTATGATGATGAGACGAAGCCGTTAAGATTCTTTTTCAAATAAATTGAAACCACGTTGTACGATTAATCCGTTCTTAATCCAAGATGACGTGGGAAAAATTGATTTTGGAACATCAAAATTATTTAAGTAGATTCTAGTTAAGAGATTCTAAAACATGTTAGAATTTAGTTTTAAGGGGTGGTGGTGCATGGGAACCCATATAATCTGCTAGACTCTACTGTAACTCGACCCAAATAAGTTGGCACACGAAGGTTGTGTCTTTACACGAATTTAAGAGTTTGAAGGAACAGAACATCTGAATTAAAAGAATAAACAAAAAAAATAACGTATAGGAAGCCAGTTAGCCCTGGAGAGAGCACCACATTTGTAACACATCTCCAGTACAAAAGGTTTGAGTGATTAAAATATGTAGACACACCGGACAGGAACCCCTGAAACGCGATTCTTAAGTGCCGCAAGTGGTGCCGTACGAGAGGGGGCCAAGACAAAGATTGTACAGGGGTCAAATTTTTAAATTGATCCAATCTGTTGAAAGGTTATGTTTATACCAGTTATGTGTCTAAACATAAGGATTCAGAAAAGGGATAGTTTGTAATATGTACAGCCTAAAGATTCAGCGTTATAGGCTAAAACAGCAAAAAATCAATAAAAAGGGTCAATTTCCGTTGTAAAGCGGGGTCCAAAATCTTAAAGTTGCCTACGATTTGATACAAATGGTGCCAATTATTGGTGGGAGCTCATAGGATTAAAATAAGGAATAGTTTGAGTTGTCTCAAAGCTTGCTTAAGAAAGTAGGGGGAAACCAGATCAAGCCCCATTGAAGGAAATGGACGTTGACATTCTGTGCCCCCTTACATCGGAAAACTAAGCATTTAAGACAGTTTTTAAAACTATTCCTTTATTTTAATCCTATGAAACTCCACCAATTTAATTTGACCAACCATTTTTATACAAATTGGAGCAACTTTAAAATGAAACCTGTACACAACTGAAAATGGACCCTTATATGATTTTTGCTGTTTTTAGCCTTAACTCTGAAAACTTTAGGCTGTACATATTTACAAAATACCTTTCTGAATCCTTATGGTTAGTCTCATAACGATGGCGTCTTTTCAAACAGATTGATCAATTTAAGATTTGACCCTGTCAATTGTGTATGGGCCCCTCTCCTTAGAGCACCATTTGCAGCACTAAAGAATCGCGTTTCAGGGGTTCTGTCAGGCTGGCAAACATATTTAATCACTCAAACCTTTTGTATGATATTTACAATGGTGCTAGCTCCCTGGGGTAAGGTTCAGCGTCTTAAACGGAAAATTCATTTTCAAAGTGGCCTATGACAACTTAAAGATCCAAATCTCAGCAAATAACATCAATAAACAACAAGATAGCTCGTTCGTTAGTGGTATAAGCCTTACCTTTGGAGTGTGATGAATCTTCGGTAAATCCTTCAGAGAATGCACCTCCTATTGTGTACTCTAATAATGGAGCAATGAGAGAAACCTGTGCATTATATGTTAGTTTTCAATATATTTCCAACTTAATAAGATTAACATACAGCATTTAATTCAACAAAGAAAGAAAGGGGAAAGGGAAAATGAATCGATTTGCACATTGTATTTCTATTGATGATACTGATGATGATGCCTTAACGGTGTGTTCAACTCTTTAATAAGCTATTTCAAAACTACTTCTTGTTTTTTTTTATGTTACAACATTAAGTGGGTGTTGAAGAAGGCCGTTATTGGAACAATTTGATGAATGATGACACCATAAATCAAAATGGAGTCTCCACCTGCGGTACTTTCTGATTAGTTGTATAAGGGACAATTTTATTCACACTTTCACACATTATAAACATATAATAACGGGGTATTAAAGGTCCCACGCGATTATCGGGAATTTAGTGGAAAATATGTAGGTTGGATGGTTCTTTGCACATTGTCCTTTCTAAAGCCTGCTTTGAAATGGACAATAATGCTTTATGAAGTTAACGAAAAGAAAAACAAGTTTGCCCTCTGTCGAAATAATTTATTTGTGAGTGTGGTTCTGACCATTGTAAGGGCGTTTACATCAAGCCAAAATTTATTACGTATTGTTAAACAAAACGCGGGGCTTTGAAAGCAACTCGTTGCCTCAGCCAGGCTGTCCGACAGTACTTAAGCCAAACCACTTCACAGATTCCTTTTTCATCTGGATCTGCAGGAGCCATTGTTATTATCCAGTAAACTGAAAAATGGCAGGTGTTTATACCATGCCACCCCCGATTTAGATTAAGGAATTTTTCATGACGTGAAAACAAATTACCTGTCCTTTTCACAAAATAAATCAAGTTAGAGGTTCTACTGTTGTGTTACAATTTTCTTTGCCCTATCATTTCATCCTTTATTCGAAAGGGAAACAAAGGTGAACAAGCTCATGAGAAAAAAATGTTTGGCAAAACTGTGACACCTAACTCTTTGTGCAGAACCAAACCCGTAACATGTCGCGTAACCCCATTTTCTATCTGAATGTACCGATTAATCACTGTGTATTCCATTTGAAATGATGGCAGTGGCGTAGCAAGCTTTTTTTCGGGGGGGGGGGCAAAGGGGGGATCCTACATTTCAGGGGGGCAAGCAATATATTAAAATGTGTTGTATGAGTTATGGCCATGTAACTACTAATTTTTCAGGGGGGGCAAGGGGGGGGGGGGGGAGATTCCCCACAGGGGGCAGCTGCCCCCTGGCCCCCCCCCTTCTGGGCTACGACACAATGGATGAAAAACAGAGGATCTTTAATAATTGTTTATATACTCTGGGTTGAGTGGCGGTTGTCAGGCAGATGTGCTCATGATTCAACAAAAAAGTATAAGTAATATCATGAAATGAAAATGAAAGTCACACAGTTTTAGCAGTTTTTTGAGAAATCGGAGTTGATCTGCTTGCACCACTTTTTTGGGACACATATACACATATTGGGCTGGTGTGATGTCTTGTGTTTCACTTGGTGGGATCGCTCAATTTCTGTATTACACGTCTATATGTTTTTACTGATTTATAACATTACTTGCAACCTGCCTCATTAAAAATATGCCCCATGCTTACCAAGAGCTACTTGGACAGCTCTGGACCATAGTTTACCTACTTTGCAAGATCTAAATTAGCCCCGGGTATAGTTTGCAAACAGGCCTCTGGGAAATTACCTATTAGCAAGTTGGGTCAAAACAGAAGGCGGGAAAAAGTTTCACGACCAACAGAACAGGTGAAAGTCACGTTCACCATTATGCTTAACCCAGGGTCTTGCATTTTGAAACTAACCTGGTCTCAATCATTTTTTATCAAGGTCATCAGAGAAAGGGTAAGTGAGACCAAGTACCAGGGCAGTGCAACTAAAGTTTTGTAAGTCGGCCAGAGAGTTAATCTGGTTGCCCTTATTGCCCGCGGCGGGACGGCGGCGGGGGCTCTGGCTATAGATGTTGGAATAATTGACAGGCATGGAGTTTTTGCTTTATGAAGCATGGAAGAGCATTGGTCATAACCATTTTTTTTTCATGACATTGCAAATGATGAACAGTGCTAAAATACTTAAGGTTGATGATGAACATGACAAAATATTATGCAAACACAAGATAGTTTTTGGGTAAGGTGAGACAATTGATTTGATTCAGTGTGAGATAGATTGTATTTTTCAGTGTTTTGATCAAAATTTATAGGGAATCTGTCAACAAGGTTTCTATTTCCATGTGTTAAGGGGGTCAAATATCAAGATCAGCAGTTGGGCGAACTGCCAACAGTGCACGGTTAAATTACTTTCCAGGGGGATACTATATCATTGCATTAGTCCGAAATATTGAACAATTTCGTGGCAGCTGACATCAGTTATGAGGGGTCGGCTATGAGCGGTACTAGATGACTACTACAGGGATCATTATGAACAAGAATAAGTGAACTTGGAATCACCACTTAGATTACCAACTATATAACCATTTCAGTTTCAGTAAAAAGTCACCTACACAAGCCAATTCTTTGCTGGAAAATTTTATTTATCTCTAAATTCTTGGCTATTTTGGATGTTTTAATCATTTCTGCCATGCGCGGGGCATACATGGTGCCCAGCACTCAAAATGTTTTCTTGTAACATATAGTGATAGGACTGTAGGCTGAAATGTTGATAGTTCAGTTACACCCCTGATGGTATCATTACATTTGAGCAAATGCTCATGAAACTTTGATATTATACTTTGTCTGGTCTGAAGTATTGCGATACCAGTACCGCGCCGTGCTTGTCCTACACGAGCATGAAAGTTGTGCTACAATGTATACGCCCGCGTCGCAACTTCGTACTTCGAGTGGTGGACAGAGTATAGGAAGATAACTTAGTATTTTGATGATGATACTTAGATGATTTTGCACTCAGAACTGAAGCTCATGTTTTGGTTTGTAAAAAATATGAAAAAGTATAGCTCAAGTTCAAAATTTCTTTTTTATTTTTCTTCAGCAATTGATGCACTCGGGCGAAAAAGGATTAATCTACAAAACTTATTAACTTCTGGAAAAGTGTAATTTATTTAAAATATCCTATCGCTGTATTTGATATTTCATTTCTGTTAAATGATAAAATAACAAAATCTTGTAATACATCAATAGCTGTATTTAAACAAGGTTGTGCTCTCAGTCCGTGATCTTTTCATCCATTTTTGATAATTACTTGTCATCGAGTTTTGTAAATTTACACCATTAATGTTTGAAATGGAAAACTTATAGATAAAAATATCAAACTGACAGGCGGTCCGGCGCGACCACATTAGTGCCCTTGGTTGCATGATCACTTGCTTAATGGGGAAGAAGTTTGGATGTGATGATTAGAAAGAGAACAAATGCACTTGGAGAGAAGTGTTATAATTTTGTAGCTGGAAGTGCACTTCAAAAGGTATAAACAAAATTGCTGCAAAAGATGGTTGTTGATTTTTAAATACTGAATAAATAAAAAAAATAAAAAAGGTAAACAAAATTTCTGAAAAATATGGCCAAAATTCATTTTGTTATATGTAAATAAAGCAGCCAAGAGTACACACATCACTCTATCACCCAAGTTTGAAGCAAATCGGGATAGCCATTTCAGGAGAATTTTAAAAAAGGTTAGTCTGAAAATATGCATATTTTTTTTTTAAATTAAAATTTGAAATATGCAAAGAACCGGTAGCCAAAAGCTACACATGATGGGGTACCAACTAATTTCTATCACCCTACCAAGTTGAAGTAAAAAAGGGACGTAGCGTTATGTACTGAAAATTCATACATTAAAACCATACAAACATTTCCATTTCTTGAGTCAGTAATTGATCAGATTTCAATGTTGGTTGAAAATTAACCATCATTTTCAAGTAGAAAATATGACATTTTTATTTTGCTCATCATGTTGGAAGTTCCCAACAGGACAATTGCAGCAAATTCCTTATTTCGCCTCTCTTTTCGAAAATACAACATAATTTAAATGTGTGAAGCTTGTATCTCCAGGTCCAGCAAAGACTAAGACTGAACAGATACAATATTTGATTAAGATTATCTTACACATTTGAAACAAGTTCAATGTTGGAATATGAGTTATGACAGTATTTAAAATGGTCATTCACTGCAAAAATCTTTGTTTTGAAATGCATTGCAATATGGTTTCAGCGTTGATTCTGATATTGCATTGGTATGGGAGTATATCCCATTATACTGTAATTTTGCCCGTTGCAGGACAGAAACTGCCGGAGATGCCTGCAAAGGTGGTCTTAAAGGTGTGTAACGAGGAGTTTTAACATATCAGGTGTCCTTAATAAAAAAATCAAAAAGTACTGATTTTGCCATTTATTAAAGCACGCATCAAAAATATCCTAACGAAAGGCTTAAGCTGAGGGAAAGCTTCTTTAGTTCAAAACTGAATTGTGAGATTCAATTCCGTAAGGAGAAAATACGAAATTCAGCATATTTTTTTCTATTGAAATTATAAAGCAAAATTAAATCACCTTTTGTCTCTCTTTTAGACATTTTGTAGCCAAATAGAAGGTAAGAAATCTATTGAGGTCTAATCACATGAAAATTACTATGATACACAATATTAAAGGTGCCTCAAAAATCTATTGATGCCTTTAAGGGGGCCGCACATACAGTCCGTAACGCACTCTTTTTTTCAGGTCAGACCCCCCCCCCCCCCCCCCCCAACACACACACATACACATGTAGCCAATGGTTCAGATCGTTAAGAATTTCAACTTTTTTAGGTTAGCAAGGGACGAGGTTTGGGGCCCTTTCTTTAAATAGAGACCGAGGACATTTCCTCAAAGAAGCTCCCCCAGTTTTTTAAACCTGGTTTTTGCTATGTGACGTGATTTCAACTGTATAGATCACACCTGAAGTGTGAATAGCCGAATACACCATCTTTATGTAAGAAGATGATGATTTTGTTAATTTCTGTCATGCACGACAGCAAATCGGGGGGGGGGGGGGCACTTGTATTAAAAGGTGGATATGATGCGTGAACAGAAAACGAGTTAAAAAGACGGTACTTTTTCCAACAGGCGATGTACCGCCGTACATCGTTTAGGGTGTCCAAAAACAGCAAAATATGGAAAAAAAGGGTATGTTTTTCCTAACCCTGAATTGTCATGTTATATCTCATTAGACAGGGATCAAAAATCATTCAAAAATATTGTAATCGGAACTAAGAAGTAAAGCAAAGAAAGAAATAAAGGGTAATATTTAACGATTCAGTGTACTGCGTACTTGTTGAAGGGATCATAAACAGATTAAAAGTACTGTTTAGGGTAGTTGAGCTTGTTTGTCGGTCGGTTGTGATGTGTGTGAAAAATACGTGTTTAGGGTGCATTTTGAAAGTCCAGTTTCACGCATCATATCCACTTTGCTACAAGTGCCCCCCCCCCCGGGTACAGGAAATTCAAAGTATGGTTTTATATAGGGATATTACGATAGCAGGGCAAGTTCAAAAAAATAGTTTTTTGGGTTTTTTTTTCTTTTGTACTTGTTTGTTTCAATAAACCTTTGAAAAACGTTGAAAAATATCTCCTCCTGTTTAAAGCAACAATCAGGTTCCTTCAAAATGTAAAACAAATCGTGCCCATATTTTTTCATCAGAATCCTTTTTTTGCACTGTTGCATTGAAATTGTTGTAGTGAAGACCCATGTAAGTGGCTCTTGAAAAAATGATGAGTGCTTTAAGCAGGCAAAATGACAAAATATATAAAACAATTTTGCTACATGAGAAAGTTAGTTTATTCAATTCGATCAAGGGTGTTTACCAACTGCTAAAACACAATAAATGTTGGAAAAAGCACCCCACAAGCAATATTTTAGTTCTATAGTTTCTAACAATAGCTGGGCAGGGTCTACACCATGTACCGTGTGACCCCCCCCCCCAAAAAAAAAAAAACCGCAAAACTTCGTGGCAGGCGACATAAGTTGGAACAAAAGCACGTGAACACTTGTTTTGTTGTTGTTGTAAGGTTAGAGGGACTGTTAGCTAATATCAATGAAAAGTTCATAAAGGTAGAGGTCAATGGTTTTTAAAATATTGCCTCCAACAATCAAATAACACGCAGGAACATTTACAAAAAAATAACATCGGTCCTCGGACCGCTTGGTCGCCTGCCGTCGCGGTAACGGGTTAGTGAATGATAGGCCTAACATGATATGACCTGGTAGCGACCGTTACCTCATCAAACAAATGAGGGATCCAAGTTGCACCTATGATTCGTGGTTCAAATTTAACTTCAACTTTCTTTTCAAATGGCGGTCAATTTTTACAATTTCAGCCTATTTTACACTTGACCTCACAGGACCTTTGACCTCTATTGGCATGTGACCGTTGACATCATCAACAAATGAGGGATCCAATGTTGCACTTGTGACCCCAAGTTGGTTTAAATCCATCAAAGTATGAGGATTATTACAGACAAATGTTAACCCTTTTAACAACAGACAACAACAACAACAGGCTCAACAACAACAACCAGTGGACAAAGTGACCCCTATGTGTCTTCATGCATTAGGGCAGGCGGGCGACACAAAAAGAGCTGGTAACCACACGAGTGTCAATAAAGAACAGAATGGCAAACTTTTTAATTGCCCAAATTCTTGCAGAACACTTCTACTGGGTCAAATGATGCCTTTACGTAATTATCACTTAACTGATAAGATTAAAACATTAAAGGTGCCATTTGCAACAAGACCACCACCCTGTTTGTCGATTCAAGTCGTCCATTTTTCGGTTAGTAGTGATTTCATATAGATTAGACAGGCAATAGATTCCCTACCTTTATTGGCTGGCAAAAATACTAAAATGAAAACAAGAGGTGATTTTATTTGCTTATATTTCAATAGCCAAAAAATAGTGTTGAATTCGTATGTGCTCCCTAGAGAAAATTAGAAATTTCAAAATTTTTGTTAACAAAGAGACAGTTTCAGTTTGAATCCTTTAGATGGCGATATTTTTAGAGAAAGCGTACACCCAGTACAAAACAGAATTTGGCACATTTTTTAGGGACACCCGTATTTGAAATCTTCTCGTTGCACCTTAATTTATTGGTAGTTGTTTATTGATAAACCATTAATTTATGTGGTTTTCAGACGAGATAAAAGTATGTAGTCATAGACGAATCCCATTACCTCAAATGATAAATGCCGTGGGCTTTTGCAACTTGCTTGTTACTGAAATAATAATGTTACATTTCTCAACTTTATGAAAGAAAACCTATGTTTTCACACAAAATTCAATAACCATATCAGTATATTCATTATGTCTTTAAATTTGGGTGTTAAGATAACTCTTGGGTGCCCAGTCACAAAATGATGATGAATGAGTAGCTCTACGAGCATTAAATCCAATGCGGTTATTGGACAATACGAAGAGTTTGTGGATGAGTATACAGTTCCGAATTCGATCTTTTAAGTGTTGTTAAAAAGCATTGTTTTTATCTTTATACCAATGGAAAAATTCATAATGTTAATCTCTGTTGCAATAGCTGTCTTAAAAAAAAGGAAAATGTGTTGGAACTAAGAGATTCAGGTTGGTGGCTTTGGGTGCAAAAAACGTACAGTGCCGTAGTTGTATTTAATAGCGCATCAATTTGGTATAAAATGGTCTTGAAGGTTCTAGATTTCTAGGGTCATATCTTAAAAAAATATGACTCTACCTTTTTGAAACTTTCAGGGATATTAGCTAACAGTCACATGTTACCTTAGAATAAAGAAGAAAGTAGTCACGTGCTTTTTGTTCAAAACGGACGGCGCCGCCACAAGTGTTGCATTGTTTTTGGGGACACACGGTATCTACGTTGAAGCGTACAGAAAAGCTTAAGATATTTTCAGGTTGACACTTGAAACTACGTATTTAAATCCAGGAAATGATAATTTGTTGCCTGCCCACATCACTGATAAGATCTAAAACAAAACAAACAACAAACACAAAACAAAAAAACAAAAGGAAACAAAAAAGGGGAAGGGGGGAAACACATGCACACACCTGTCCTGTGGCATTGATGAAAAAAAAAAAAATAAAGCAAAATAAATTGCTACCTGCATCCCTCAGCTCCAAGGGATTTACAGGCTAGACACCACCTTCCAGACCATACCTTAAAAATCACTTTACAACCACACCAGTTCTCCCATACATTAGCTACTATAACATCATATGGGCCTCCAACTATCATTCACGATTCACCCCCCCCTCCAAAATAAACATCACACAGAAAAGGGCCATTCGCACTATCACCAAACTCACCCCCTAGAACTCACACTGTGCCATTATTAGACACTGTAGTGTGTCCACCAAGTTTAAAATAAAAACTTAAAACACCAAAAAAACAGCCAAAAAAACATTAAAACAGCCAAGATACAACCGACACACACCCGTGAGTATATTAAAGGTCCATGGCCCGATCGCTAATGCCTGTCCCCAGAGCCCAGATTTTTACCGGAAGTGGTCAACATTTGGTATCAGGAGAAAGCCTACTATTTTTCATCTGTGTATTCTTAGGGCCAAAGGATGTTTGGTTTGGAAGTAATGAGCGAAAATGTACCCCCATTTGGTCGACCAATATTAATTTTACACAGTACTCTTGGGCTTACGACATCACGTTTTCTTTCCTCACATGAAAACGCACGGAAAATATCGCGTGAACTGACAGGTGGGGTGTTTGGGTGGAAGGCCCAATCTATTTCAAGACGGGAAACTTCTATCCTTCAATCGGGCCATCCCCTTTAACCGAACAAACTTCCCTTTGTGTGACGCGCGTTTGACGAGAAATAGCACAGGTGGCTAAGATCATCAATAATCACTTAACGGCTCGCAATACACAACAGAGCATGATTTCAACCCACAAAAAGTATATTGGACACATTTCATGTGCAACATATGAAATAAGGAAACGGAAACGATGAATTAGAAGTACTTTCAAACGGTCACTTATAATGATATAGTGGCAAGTGCGAAACTCTTAGAAGTGGTCCTCACAACGCTACAGCCTTTATTTAGACCAAATGGATAGTAGCCAAACTTAAATAATAAACATATTTCTAGTTATCCCATGTGTGCCTTTTAAGTGGCTAATAGGGGGAATTGACGATCTTCGACTCTATTCAAAGAAAATGACGTTTACGGGATTCTTGTTGTTCAACGTAACTACTGAACCAACACTTACTATCATATCCAACAATTTGCGTACATGTATAGCTTCCTTGTGGGCCGAAGCGTTCAACGTTGGACGTTATTGATTTTAACTTTTGGATTTTATGTTGTCGGTTCGAGTCCGGCGAGATAGCCCACGACTTTCGTCACATTAAAATGTACACGAGAGTAATACTCATTTTACTTTACTTACGGTCACCGGGGGGGACGTGCCATTGAAGTGTTTATGAATGGAGTAAATTCATCTATAGTTCAAACATTCCCAGAACAAAAAAAAATAAAGAAAAACAGCAGAAAAGCATTAGAACATCCTTGATACAAGCGACAAACACCGTGAGTATATTATTAGAAACAAACTTCCCTTTCCTTTGTTTGACGCGCGTGTTTGATGAGTAAAACACTAGTGGGGAGTATATCAGTAACGACCGCTTAAACTACTCTAATATCTAGCTCAGCTTAAGTTCAACCCTCGAGTATATTTGGTACATTTCGAGCAGGTAAAGGATTTACAGACGAAACGACTAGTTAAATGCTTTCAAAACGGTCATGTATGCGGATTATTCGTGGCAAATGTTTGAAACTTAAAACGTCTCACAGACCTGCAGCCTTTTAATTACGAAATTAAATATTGAACAAAATTTAGTACATGTTTGCTTTTTATCCTCATTATGTGCCGTGTTTTATTGCTAACGATCGAAATATTGACTTCATACAAAGAAAATTATATTTATGGAATTCTTTGTTCAACACTCACTACTTAAAACCGCTCACTTCATATGCACAATTCGCGTCTTAGTTACAAGCTTCCTCCGTGTCACAGCGGTCTAAGCGCTAGGCGTCATTGATTTTACTTTTGGTTGGTCGGTTGTTTGTCAGTTCGAGTCCGCCTGTGGCCCACCACTTTCGGAATTTAAAAGTATGCTATTCGTATTCAGTTCTGTTGAATCATTCTCTTTTAATTTGTAGGCCGACGATCACCCTGACCATTGACGAAAACGCTTGATATCGAAGATATAAATGATTGTTTAGTATTCAGTTAATTATTGTCAGTGAACACCAAGGTTGTCATTTTTTTTCGATTCTACCCATGAATATTCATAACAATAGATAATTTTGTTTTTTTGTCTTTGAAGATATTATCGTAAAAAAATATATCTAAAAATACTACCTAGGACGGAAATGAGACAATTATTAAAATAATCCGGTGTTTTTTCTCCAAATTTGAACCGAAAATATATCATAGGGAAATTTCTGCCGTCTATTGTATGAGAAGCTGCTTTCATTTCTTTCATCCCAGAGACAAACTAGTATAAAATTTATCAAGGAAAACAATCAATAACTAGTGTTCCTGGACAAAAGTGTAAGCCGGCCGTACAAGCACACAAACTCGCGATGTAATTAATTGCATTGTCAGAGCCCTATATGAAAACTATCGATTCATATACACATCCTAAATTTCTGTTTGAAACTTCTCCGGGAATGTTTTTTCAATAGGACTACAATTCGCCTCATTTCTAAGCTACCTTTGATGGCCCGCTGTCCAAGATAAGGATTATGATTTTTATTTTGAGTGTTCCCGGTTCGATTCCAGTTCAACCTACCATTTTCGACTATTAATTAATGTTGTTATATATAGTAAGTGCTCAGTTGGATGCTATCACTTCTTTTAGTGGGAGGATGAATTAATTTCATGATTAAGTAGACATTCATTACTGAAATTACTGATTTTTATGTTGCGATTTTTCATTTAATATCCATCGTAAAATAACCTCGTAACAGTGAGACAGTTCATATGAGTTTCCACATTCCGATGCACAACAAATGGTCGTGAGTCATGTGTATCTGTGTACAAATAAGTATATTACAAATATGTTCTCTAAACAAAAGATTCCCTGGCTAGATCGGGTTGCGTACCTCCCGTAAGATTTTGACAGGTATTTCATATAAATTGAATTTGATTTAATGCCAAAAAGGCTAATTGGTATTGTGAAATCATGCGTTTGCCTCTTCGGTGTTGTAAAATTTACCCTGTTCAGATATAAATGTTCATAGTTGTGCAGAGATTCCAACTTTTCAAGGAAAAACCCTGATTCAGCACGTTTGCTTGCCAATTAGTAAGTTTTAGTTATTTTCCGCGTGGTTTGAGGGTTTTCCGGTTTTCTCCAGTTTAAAGGATTCTGAGTGATGCTCTTGTTTTTATTAAGTATACTCAAGTGCTTCTGCCCCATTGGCAAACTTGGTCCCATTTCTTCTCCAATGGCAAAAGAAAATATAAGTTTTCCTCCTTCCTACCATCAACCTCCCAAACAGCCCAAATATAAATTTATAGTGTTTCATGCTTGAGGTGCTAATGCAATAATGCCGAAAGAGGAGGGTGTCAACAACAGGGCCCCGTCAAGTGGAGTCATGCACGTGAGAACAACCAGACCAGGTGAACACAATCACGCGAAAAGAACAGCAAAGGGGGAAGGTTCCAATGGTCTTTTGTACCCTTCTTCCTGTAGGGTATCTCATTGGTACAATACCCAGAAACATACGTGAGTTAAACTCTATCACAGAACTCCATAACCAACATACCTTCTATAGCAACAGTCAACTGCAGATCCTTCGAAACACATTTTCATTGGGAAGTCAATTGATGTGACAAGAGTGGGGCTTTATTCCGTAGTGAATACATCTCCAACAACCATACATAAGCAAAAAAACAAACGCAACTAAGAACTACAAATTTGCAAAGTATTCAAGTCAGAACCAGACGCCCTTTAACACAAGAAATAGGACTTCCAAACTCAACTGTCAATATAACCTTAAGAACACATGCAGTTGGATTTATTTAAATAACACATTGGTCCTAATGAATTATGTTTCCTTTAATGAATGTCACAACGTTCTTCAACAAAGAAATTAGGATGGAAGAAATGGGCACCAAGTTGCCAATGGGGTCAGACGCACTTGAGTATACTTGGTTCTCTCTATAAACATTTATTAACTTTTATACAGGCTCGTACTCTTTTTAAAACTTGGTGGTTTTTTTTTACGTTAAACGTTTTTGATGGTGATTTCACACTCACGTAAACACTTAAATTAAGAGACCCTTAAACCAACTTCAAACACGCTCTTCATGTTTGATATCACATGAGGGGAAACAACAATCGTTTTAACCTTCGAACTTTAGCAATACTTTATCACTAACAGACAAATCCACACTATAACACCCGACAATCGACAACTTCATCTTCCCTCTTCCCATCCCAAATCTTCCTCTAAAGAAAGCACTTTATTCAGTATCACTGCGCAAAAATTTGGAATTATCTTCCAGAATCCAACCACAACAATTACCAACAAAAAATTCTTTTAAAGCGCAACTCAAAAACATTTCATCAACCAGTACAATTCTTAATCAATTTTTCCCCTCAGGTCCTTTTTTTTTCTTTCTCGTCCTCACTTTATTCTTTCATTTCCTTTCTACATCTCTGCTCTTACTTATTTTCTCCACTCTACCTCTTCTACCTCTGCTTCCTAGCGATAGTACTACATACCTCACAGACCATGTTGAAAAATCTGTCCTTGTCCATTTTCCGTAATCCTTTATTCCTTTTAAGTGTTTGTGTATCATTAAGAGCTATCTTGTTTTTGTTTTTGTTTGGCTTTCTTTGTTTAGTATTTCCTATGTATATTTTATAGCATCCCCGACTGGTAGCCTACTTGGTGTCATTATTGTAATATTGATTATATTTTACGTTAGGGTTACAGGGCCCAGCAATATCTATAGAGCCCTAGAGGGTTGTTCCATTACTGTCCTAGGCATATCATATCTCCTCAAATCTCATGTTTACAGCAGTTTGCAATTTAATACTTTATGTTGAGGAATTAATATACTGTTATTTTCATTTCTGTCAAGTACGATATGTTATGGGCCTGAATAAATACAATTGAACTTGAACATTGAAACATCAATCAGTGTGTGAGCATGGGGAGAAAGAACCAGCCCTCTTTTAATGCCTTACATCTATTTTATCAAGGAACTAGGGTCAGGCACAATCACCAGACTCTTGCGTAAAAATTTAACAACAGAAAAATAAATTATGAATCTCCGTTAAATAATGAATTCACTCAAATAATGAAATCTTTTAGGATTTGGTTGGGGCATTTAGGGGCAGGCCGCCCAAGAATTGTGAAGAGACTGGCCTTTTTTCAAGCACCAGTATTTTTGTTATATGTTCGTGCTTTCATAGCAGTAGATTAGACACTCAACAGATTTCTTTCATTTAGAGTCAGAAAGGTTTTAAAAGGTGGGGGAAAAAAAAAAAAAAAGAACAGGCATTTTTCCTATTTCAATATAAACATTGCATGGGATTTTTTTTTATTTGCTTCATAGGAAATTAAAACAATTTCCCAATTTTGTACCAAGGAGTAGTTACGTCACTTAACTGTGATCTTGGCCAGCTTTTTTGCCACGGTTTACTAAGTGGTGTATTTATACCACACCTTGGGAATTTGTACCACGGCTCTGATGCTTAATGATTTTGAAACCAGTAGATAGATGATCAACATCTTTCAGTTTAAACCAAAATAAGTAAACAGCGGACCTATGGTTCACAATGATTCCATAAAGTGGGTGACTCGGCAAAATTGAATTTTCTACCGAAAGGCAAAAGTCCAAATTTTGCCCAAAAAGTGTTTGGGGAATACCCGATTCATTCATTTTTCACTAGTCTAGTTTTTACATTAACACAGAGTTACCGAATGGACCATCATTTTTTTGTGGCAACACACCATCCCCCACTATTAAACGGGATACCCTAACCCGGTCCGGTGAAGTGTGCTACCTTCCCATTTATTTTCGGTACATGGTGGCAGGGTGAGAAAATGATTACCTGGAAAGCTTCCCCCCCCCCCCTTTTGTTAAAAAAACAAATCAAGACGATTGTTTGATCCTTTTAGATGCGCTATATTTTGATATGACTTACACCAGTTGCAAAATCAGAATTTAAAAACGGATTTTATATTTTTATGGACACTTATGTTCAATTTCTCCGTTGTCCTTTAAAAGTGCGCTTAATTTGCTCACTTGATCTAAATAAGTCCCTCCCTCCTCCCCCCCCACCAACAACATAAAACTTTCCTGTAGTGATTTTTTCCATAAATTGGCCAGCTCATTGACTACCCAAAGACGCGACATATTACCGAAAAAACTTTAAAAATATGATCGGTTTCTCAAATTACGATTGGGCGAAACATGTGGCGTGAAAAACGGCCATTGTTTTTTTGCTTTTTCTTGTCACTCATTGTGTTCCAAAAATTAAACGAATGGTAGTTTCTAAGTTAACCGTAAAGTAGTGATTTGAAACATTTTAGGATTTTTTAATGAGAACTTTTTCTGACACAGGCTAATTATCTCCAACAAGCTGTGGATTTCAATGTTTTCCGTCAAAGTTGACTCAAAGAGGGCCGTTCTCAGATGAAAGTGTCAAAAATGATTTTTCGTGGTCCGCTCACAGTCATCCACAGTTTAAAGCCTGTTTTTGGCTCCTTAAAGAACATAACATAACATAACTATTTTATTTATCCACTAATAACTGCACCCAGTGTGTGAAGAAACAGCGATGTACATAAATTCATGCGTGCAATAATTTTGATTAACTGATTATAGCCTTTAACAGTTTTTTTCTACTTCATGTGCTCTATTGCATGAATGATAATTTGTTTTGCATACAGGCACTATCAGTGATCCACCCAAAAATAATGGGAAAAACAATATTACTCCCCGCCTAAAAATCCACTATATAAATTACTGTATTAAAAAACGGTATGTTAGTGACTTATCAAATTATGTGCCAGGAGCGTTTGTCGCGTATGTTTTGCTTATTGACCGTGTGCCTCGTAGTGCATTGATAGACGAAGCATGATGATGAGGTTTTAGAGATTTATCCAGCTGGCTTGGTGCGCGTTCCTTTGAAAGCAAGTTTGAGCACTAGAAAAAAAAAAAAAATGGGCCATTTCAAAATCGTTCAGATTTTGTTAAGTCGGGGAGTCTATAGTGTGAAATTTTGAATGATTCTGTTATAATTCACAAGTATTTTTGCCAACTGCAACATGACAATAAGAGTGTTCCAAGATCTGAATCTCCATTCAATATTCCTACGTTTTGGCCAGTAAGTTTCCTCCGTAGCACAGTAATATGATAAAAGACCTGATTTTGCCTAATTATGGCCGGCTTTCAGTCATATCATCTTGTCACTTGCAGGGATGATTAAGATAGCAATGTTTATTTACAGAATTCAAATATTCGATTTTGGATGGTTTTTTTTTTATTTGTGATTTAGCCCTGGCCAATAATGAGCTTTAAGATAATAAACAAAGTATTTGGTTCAAAAGCGGTATTATTAATGTAATTTTTGAAATATAACATTTTGAGGAAATTTCACATGTTTAAAAGTGAGTTTAAATGTCATCCTACAAACACTGATTATTTATAGTCAAAACTTTAAAAAAATACTCCATAGTTTAAAACTGATTTGTGAATATTGTTTATTATCAATTAACATTGCAATTCATGCACTACCTATATAGTAAAGTGACCAGGGTTCAATTCCTGAGATGTGAAAGACGGAGCCAATCGGAATTTGTTCTATGGGACCATCCAAAAGCCAATTTGTTACTGCGCCGCTAATTGCTTACAAATTTTGACTGTAAAACCAAGTTACTGTTTTTGTTGTGACTGGAGTTTTTATGGCATTGACTTTCGCAGGTCTCCCTAATGCCTGTCTCATCTGCACTGGTTACCATAGAGATTTTTGTCCTTGATGGCAAGGTTCTGTCATCATCATTGGTTATGGATACAGATCGTTACTTTTGGGGTAGAAGGGCACTGGTCATTGAAATATTGGTATCATCTTCATCCATTACTTCAGAAATCCCTGAAAGAGAACTAAATTTAAAAATCTAAAGAAATATGACTGGTCAATCTTAAACAAATAATGCGCGCCCTAAAATGGTGGTTCTGGTAAATTCTTCTAACCAGAGAAGATGCTCAACCAAACAGTATCAATTAGTTTTAAAGCGTGAAAATCACGGGGAAAGGCAGTACTCAAAAACATCGCTGTACTCATATTTGATACAAAACCAAACTATACTGGCCCGGTAACTAAAATTCTTAACTAAAATCTTGCAAGTTTAATATCTGGTTTATATCCATTTCGCTACAACACCACTCCATAGGGAAAAATGCTGATCTAATAATGTATATAAAATTATTGTGATTATTGTCACCAATGCTTGAATTGGCGATGAGTTAAATTTCAATAGAAAGGCTAGACCTTTGGTAATTATAATAGGCAATTTCAAATATGGTCACATAGGCAATTCTATTTTTTTTCTGGGATGGAGTTCCTTTTTGTTCATATTTCCCGTTGTTTTTGCATTTCCCATTGTTTTTGCATTTCCATTCACTATTTGCTATTGTTTCACAAACATGACAACATTCGATTTGTACAACGTATTATCATATTGGTTGTATCTCATATAGTTGGGTCATTGGGGCAATACCGTGACCGTGGAGAGCAGAATATCATTTCTCAGTGGATTGTCCTTCATTTTGAGGTTACTGATAAAGTTTAGCGGGGTGCCCCTCGAGAAAGTGTGGGCGGAATCAAGGAGGTGGGGGGGTTGGGGAAATTTCATATACAGGGTCAAAAATTAAAATGATTGGATTGCTGTAAAGGTAACCAAAGTGTCTTCTTGTTTCGTCTTTGTCAAACAATGTCAAAGGTCATCACCAAAGGTCAAATCCTTTAATATTGCAACCGATTTGTCTTTAAAATGGTCTCAACTTGTTAACCTTCCCACAGGTATGCAGCAAAAGAGTTTGACACTCTCATGTGTTTTATCGAGATAAATTCCGAACAGTCAACCCCATTGAGCTCTATTGATCCTCCGAATTTTTTAAAAAAAAAAAAATTAAAATTCTTAGACGGTGCAAAGTTTTTGGGTTGTGGCAGTCTCTGAGCGAAAGATGAACATTGTGAACCCATTTTTAAAGAAACCGGAGCATGTTTAAGATTTAACCTTTCGTGATGACCTTTGACAGTTTCCGATTTTTGTCTTATTCCTATAACGAGCCATCTATAACCATAAGTTGAAAGTTAGTAACAAACTATATTTTTTTTAATCCTGAACCAACAACACTTTGGTTACCTTTTTTAACAGCAATCAAGCATTTTGATTTTTGACCCTGTTTATGACTTTCCCCCCTCCCGGATTCCGCCCACACTTTTCACGAGTGGCACCCCGCTAAATTTGTTCATTAACTTCATAGAAGACAATCCCACTGAGAACTGTACTCTGCTATCCACGTTCACGGAATTGCTCTAAATGACCCAACTAAGTCATCTTTGGGAGTAGGATTCAATCACATTTTGGGAATCGGCATGAGGGTTGAGTCAGAAAAATTTACATTTACATAAAGCATTCACTGAATGGTCCATTTAATAAAAGCAGTAATAGTCCTTTAATAACTGTATCTCCACAGTCCTAAATTTTTGTTGATGTTAATAATTTCCGTACTCTAAGGTTTCACAGGTTTCTTGTTAATGAACCACAATCTATAACCCTACACACCACCAAACACCAAAAAAAAAACCCAACTACACTGTGTGAGAACGTGCATTAATTCCAGGATGCAGCAATGACGTTTATCAACGAAGACACCCTGTGCACTAAATCTCTGCCCGAATGGCCGCTGGCCGGGCCCGCGGCGCCGTAGCGTGATATCCCCCAGGCATTGTTCGAGACCAATCAGTTTCGACTTATCGCTCTTCCCCTCTTCCCTTACCCTTCACCACTCATCCCACATGGGGCGTAAGGGTTAATGAAACTGAAACTCTCTCAGTGGTATAGCTGTATATGATCAAAGTTTCTTGAACAAGGATTTTCGGGGGATTCCAAATTCTGATTTTAACGTAGAAGTTCCCATGTTTGCCGTTTATTTGAGCAACTTTCTTTCTTTGTCCTTTTTTTCCAGGTTTAAAATTAAAGTGGTGAACACTTTAACTGCATAAAGCTCTATTTTAAGGAGCCAAATTATCATCATCAAGGATTTTTTTGTGATCAGAAATCAGCCATTATTGCTTTAATTGTGTGTTTTTAATAATAAAAATCATACCTCTAGGGACCAAATAATTCCTATTTGAAGTCATATTTTGTTTTGTCTTGTTAAATGAAAATCATGGTGCAGTTGGCCGTACATTTCACTAAATAATTTTATGTCCAGAACTTCCTCTGACAGCTAAACTTCTGATGAAATGGTTAAAAATGTTCAGACCTGTCTCCTGTTGTTTCTGGGTAAAAACTTAAGTGACACACACACATTTTTTTTTTTTTTTTAATTTTTAACTACTTGTAACATACAATTTTAAAATAAATGTCACAGAATTATATTTGGTCTTTTTTTGGGTGGTTTAGATCAGTGCAACCAAAGGCCTAACAAACTTTTAAACACCTTACTTTGGCTTGTATGTATGACTATATACCTGTATGTTTGGCGATTTCAATAAAATACATGGCTATTGAACTTATTCTTGAACAAACCTATTTAGAAGTCTTGCACCAAGTTTCAACATTATGCTCGCGTTGCCTAGAGTTCCCAGAGAGGCAATGGACATGACATGAACGTTATAAATAGGAAATAAAAATACTCTCAGCTCCCAATCAATTCCATTGACAGTTTATTTTGGTCACACCAGCCAAGTAGTCCCGCCACAGTTAACATGGAATGGTGAGGGGCGGCGTGGGGTACCCAATTCTAGCTAGCCTTCCACTTCCCAACCATGAAAGGTCAGTGATAGCAAGCTCAGAGCAATAAATCAGGCAATTTCCACCTATTTTCTTCGCAGTCAACCGCGGCTTTTTTGAATGGGTTTCCCTGGTGCACAAATGGTTAGAAAGTTATATGGCCGCCCGGGGTGCTTATAATGATAAAGATTTCAATTTTACTCTTTTGTCAAATCCCTTGGACATGTACTATGTACTCCCGCCTTTCCCGCCAATATACTGCGCGCTGTTAGATTGCAATGAGCGCGCGTATGTCAAGTCCAGGATTTTTGACAACGTATACTTGGATTAGTTTGATACATACCTCTGCTTGCGATCAATCTGACCGTCATAAAATGG
This sequence comes from Ophioderma brevispina, assembly GCA_023653785.1. NCBI lineage: Eukaryota > Metazoa > Echinodermata > Ophiuroidea > Amphilepidida > Ophiodermatidae > Ophioderma > Ophioderma brevispina. The sequence goes on along the minus strand of JAMKCH010019410.1, from coordinate 23,339 downwards.
TGATTTTTCAATATCCGTATTTTGTTTTGGTTTCCAAAAACTTCGCCCATTATAGTTAGACATAAACAACTCTCCCATTTATGAGTACAAAAAATTCCCCCCCCAAGCTCTTAAAGAAGACTCCCAAGCAAAAAATAAAAAATAACAAATTAAAACAAACAAACAAACTAACTAAAAAAAAAAAGCCAACAAAATTGGCAGTGTGCGCAAACTTGCAGACCCTTGATATTACTGGTGCTTCCCTAACTTTCATACAAAACATGGTAATTAAAAATGCAAATGTCTTTAGAAAATGTTTTTACTCGCGTTCACACAATTTAGAAAGCTACTCCTCTAACATCATTCTGAGCACCTTTACCCGAATACTTTTGCCGTTGACCTTAATATTCCTGAACCCCCCAAATGACACATTTCAACGATCATTCTAAGCATTTTTATGGAACACTGATCCATTTTGTTCAAGGAGGGGGGGGGGGTCCATGGGACACCCCTAAGAAACCACTTTCCGGGGAATTTTTTGGAGCCAGTCAATAATGACAACCCCAAATCAGCAATCAAAAATTAATTTGCTTATTTGGGCGGCAAATTAGGGCAAAACATTGTTTTCAAAACACGCGAAAAATGGGAAAAAAAGACGGACAATCCAAATGAGCTTTGCGCTTACATCAAACTTTTTCGAAAACTATTTTTTGTTGAATATCTACTCTAGAAGAACCCAATAACTTATTTAACACAACCAACTTGCCAGTTTTAGAGAATTCGGTATTTTTTACGTGGGTTTGGCAAATACCCTCATTTTCCATAGACTTTGTACATTAACGGTTTGCAACGTCCCAATACGAATGATTGTTTTCAGCACCATAAAGGGTTACTTAGGTTTTTACTGTCTAATAATTTTTAACTATATGTATGTGTGAACAAATGTTCTTGAGATTTTTTAGTAAATATTCTCAGATACTCCGTTTATGCCCAAGGGGGGGGGTCCATGGGCCCCTCCTAATTAACTCATAACGGCTTCGGGGCCGAATTTTAATTTTTTTGTATGAAAGAAGCGCATTATAAAAAATCAGACAATTACAAAAAAATTCGGAGCAAAAATCCACACGCGCAAAGCGGCCAGCGCGGAAAACAAAATTTGGAGGGTCCCTAGGACCCCCCCCACCTTGGTAACTTAAGTGTGAAATAACCTTGGATAACCTTTGGCCCTATTCGCGAACCTATGTGAATTACTAGCGAGATTTTTCTGAGACAACTTATAGGGTTGATGATTTGTTTAAGTACAAACAAAACATTTTTAAAGAATAATTATAAATTCTTAAAGCAACAACATTCTTTTAAAATGACAGTTTCCAACCTTTAATAGAATGAACCATACATCTTTAAAGGACATGGCCTAGCCTCGTTCCATAAACCCCATTTTACCGGACGTGGTCACAATTTTGGTATAAGCAGATAACTATTTTTTTCTCCATTACCCGGTGAAATCTTAGGGCTAAATAATCTTTGGTTTGGAAGTTATGAGGGCAAATGTGCACCATTTTGGTCGACCAATTATTACTTTACAGAGTACTATATGGGCTTACAAATCAGTTTTTGGTCCACCTCACACATCAAAACAGATGAAATACTCTGCGTGAAACTTTACAGATGGGATTTGGGGTAAAGGCAATTCTATCAAGATGAACACCACCCCAGGTCATATACTTAAATCGGGACATCCCCTTTAACAATCTTATTTTTTAAATGTTAAACAAAGTAGAAAATCGGGTTTTAAACTGTATCTCTATAACCCGCCTGAGAAATGTATAATGTTTCATAATATTTCCAAGTTTGAGTCACGACGATGGTAAAAAAGCTTATTGCAAAACGCAATAAATGATTTAACACCAGGAAATGATTTCTCTCCCTGTTTTAAGGTGCTTGGTTTTTTTTTTTACCTATTGTATGGGAACCAATCGTGTCACCCTTTGTCTTCCACAACCAATCAGGGTGTTGTATTTGTGAGGAAGCTGACCGCATTCTGGGGAATGGCATTACTATTGCCACCGGGTATTTAGTCGCCCTTCCGGGCTTGTGGACAATTATAAAATTTTTCTCTCCTTCCCCCAGGTGTGTGGTTGACCAGCAGAAGGTCGTTTAATTACTTCAATTAGGTATTAATGGTTATTGGTATCGTTGCTTATGCTCTTTAAACATGTTGGACGTTTTTAATTAGAATTTTGGGAGGTTGTGTTATTCTTCAGATTATGTTGAATGCCTTGTTTTGAGCGGGAAATTTAAGAAATTGGAGTCTGAACCTTCTCTAAATTGAACTTGTAGCAATTTATATAATAATTAAATGGATGGTGACTTAGTTAAGGCTAGGGATAGGTCAGTGCCTTTAGTAACATTGCGATTTGATTAAACGAGTTATAAATCTCGTATGTAATTTCAATAAGAATCTAAATTGGGACTTCAAGTGTTAAGTTAGGCCTATTATTATTGGATCGGTAACCTTCTTTGGAAAATTGCTGGGGGTGGGAACACATCAGCGGCTTAGTATATTAATGATCGCAGTGTGCATTAGGATGATAACAGAAACTTCGAATGTGAATTTAGGCTGTTTGTTTCCGCGGTACCTTCTTTGGCCAAATTGCTGAGTGGGAACCCAGTGGTTAGTATATTACTGGTCGTGGCTGCTTTTGGAATTGAAAAGAACTGGCATTTGGATAATAAATATTTGGAATACTTGATTGGTAATTTGGAATAACATAGAGGGACTTAATCTGGCAATATGCGCCACATTCATATCGCTTTGCTTTATGTCGTTTTCATTGCTTGGGTGGTACTATATGTTATACCCACAGTAATACATGAAATGTTTACAGGTGTTAAGCAATTGACACCACAACCCCCACTGATATCTTCAACGGTCTGTTAAAATGTGAGTCTCATACATTCTGCAACCATCATTTTTTGAATGATTACACGATGAAATTATCGAAAAATAATCTAGCTAATTTGGCGGCCATCGTGGATGTTGGCGACCTTTTTTTCAAAATGGCCGTTCAAGCAAATTAATTTTGCATATATTTCCGAATTTGAAGCCAGTAGAGATATAATTCTGGTGTCTATACCCAGGTTTCTCAGGGTCAAGGACTTTATATATTTGATATTGTTTTAATGGTATGATGTCTTGATCACGAGAATCCCAAATGGCCATCCTATATCTAACATAAAATAAGCGATTATATCTTGGCTTAGAAGAGATATGAAGATTGCTTTGGGTTTTTCTTTGAATGGGTACGTCTTCTATAGACGGGCTTTGGTCAACACTAGAATCCAAGATGGTTGCCGCATGAACCACAGTGTATGGTCATATATACCAGTTGCCTATATTTCAGCTTTGGAATTTCTGAAGCAGATTAAAATGATTTTAGTCATTGATATCTATGTTTTGGGGTCAAGAAATGAAAGTGATAGATATATCTGATAATCCGTAATTTATGATTTAATATTTGGCCGCCATTTGTTTTTAAGTAAAAATGCAGGGTGGCCAAAAGGCTTATTTAAACCTCCCCCCCCCCCCCCCCCCCCCCCCCCCCCCCCCATATAGTTTGTTCAACATAAAAAACCAATGGCTATTTGGCAGGAAATAGATTAGTTATGACCTGGGATTCTGTAAATGTCTATAAATAGTCTTTCGCTTTCACTTGGATCGGCTATTGGCTGCCAAGACATTATTCGAAGGAAATTATACCAACAAATGGCCCAAATCGAAAGAGTTTTCTTAAAAGCTCCACCGATTCGAACCTTACCAGGCCGGTCCGGTACCGGCACAAAAGGGGTCGTTGCCCCAACAATTTCCACGAAATGGACCAAAAAACCCACTTTTTGCTGATTTGCGTGATAAAAAAGTCCAAAATTTGGAGAAGTTGAGAATATCAATATAATATTATCGATCCTATATTTAATAAATATGAGCCACAAACAGCCTGTCCTGTATTAAAGGACATTAAAACGATTATAGTTAATCTATGTATGCTGCCAACAGCGGATTGATTGACAACCTGTAGGCCAAGAAAAACACGTTTGTCTCAGAAAGACTGTGCTTTTTCAGTTTACTCACTTTTAAATGGTTTTTTGTCAAAAGAAATCAGAAAAATGAAATTTGGACGCGATGCGGCCGAAAAAATGAAAAAGTGGGCCAAAAAAAATGCCTTAAAAAACGCCATTCGCATTAGATTTTACCATTTGTTCTGAGACAAACTTGTTTTTTTTGCCTAATATATCCTCATCTTTATTTACCACGGATCACGTACAATATTGGACGTCCTCTAAGTATTTCTGAGAATGCAGTCCGACAACTTATTAAAAATATTTTTATTGCATTCTGAAGCGAGAAAGTGTTTGGTAGCCAATTTGGCAACCATCTTGGAATTTAGAGTTGGAATGAGACCATTACCATTCTCACAAAAAATCAAATCATGAATGCCATGGCCAAAAAAAATGGTGTAGACATTATCGAACGCAAAGTAGAAGCTCGCGTTTATTTTATCGTGATGACAAGAGGATAGCTCTAAATCGGCCAATGATAAGCCCGAAAAGCTCGTAAGCTTTATGAAATAACAAATGGTTTGCATTTCCACAAGCAAGTGTTTTGTCCCCTACATACCAGTACGAATTTACTTATCAATAATGCGCCATATTTGCTGGAGTCCAATGGAAATTATGGTGCAATACGATGGTCATTAATATTATGGAAAAAATTGAGATTACGCGTAATTCATTTCCAAGAAAATGTAACATTAGATTTGCGAAAACAGGTAGGCCCAAGTCTCAGCACTTTATAGTGGTAAGCTTCAACGGAATCCTTTGCGCTCAAGAATCCTTGTGATGGGAACCTACGGCGGTTCTAATCATTTCCCCACCGTCCGGTGAAATTGTTGCATAACATTAGTAACCAAATGTCCGTTCATTTTCACTTATTATTATGTCCCTTTTTTGTTATGTTTTATTATTTATTTACCAGGTGTGTCTCAGAAAGAAAGTTACCCTCCAGAAATGGCCATTTGCTTACTTAATCATTCAATTCCTTGTTTTAGCTTTATATTATGAAAAATGTACTTTTTTTAAACATTGGTGAATGAAAACAAGAAAAAAAAAAAAAAACAGTGAAAAAATAACCAAACAAGGGACTATTCTCTAAAAATGATGCAAACCTACTTTGTCCATGCTAAGCATTAGCAAAGCGAAACATGGATTGCAAAATGTTAAGAAACTCGGCCAATAATAATCTCAAATTCCAAGTCAATGCTGGGTCTAGAGTTTATTTTTCAGTTCATCTACGCACTGCAGCATTATTTACAGCTGATTGTCCTCTTCTTTGACGATCATATCTCTCTTTGCACCTGTTTAGAGTCTTGCCGGCGCCAGACAGAATTTGTCTCTGTCCCTTGATTGTCATCTTACTGGGAAACCTTGAGGGAGGGAAACGTTTACCCATTCACGTGTGATGAACGATGGTCCTTAAACCCAAGAGCAGTTTCAGTAGAATATGCCATTGTAGGAATCAAGCTCCAATGCCATGTTTAAAAAAATGCGCTTTACCATAATTGATATTTCAATTAGATGGGAGAGAGACGGAGGGGGAAATTTAGGTCACGTCATTCTGAAGAACAAATTAAGTGCATGTTCAGGTGCTTTTTAGTTTCAGGAATTACATGTACTTAAATTATGAAAATTGAGGACTTAAGTGGCTCAAATCCATAGAATGTGCAATGTACAGGTTTCTTTTGATATTGCCGCCGTGGACAAAGGTAGGTTTGAATCATTTTTAGAGAAAATAGTCATGGTTTGTTTATTTTGTCACCGTTTCTTTTTGGGTCACATATGTTAAAAAAGATACATATTTCATTAATATAAAACAGCTATACAACAAGGATAGAGTTTATTAAGTAGCAAAAATGCAATTTCTGGCGGGTAAGGTTCTTTCTGAGACACCCTGTATTGAAAATGAAGCCAATGATGACAGACGGGATGATGTAAACCCTCCCTGGCGAAGAGGTTACCGCCCCATTTTGTGTTTCGGCTTGCTAAAACCACCTTTGTTGTGCCAATTATTTAGGTTAAATGTTATTGACATTCCCGCTCCTTTTCACTCAAAAACATATACATCCACGGGGGTATATGAAGATAAGGATGAGCCAAAGTGATGGAGGGGGGAGGGTGGACCCTCCCTTCTGAGATAATTAAACATGCCTCCTAACACGGACCAGGAATATCACAGACACTAGCGTTACGTCACAATGACGTAATAAAGTTCGCCATGTCAGCAAAACTGTCAAACTGTCAAATAGACACACAGTGAGATAGGAAAAAATAGATTTTTTTTTGTCATAACGGTAGGTTATATCAGATTTTCATGCGGTTTTGACTTCCTTGATGGGGAATGATAGTGTTATATAATCAGAGCATTTTAGTGCCATTAATAGGTGTTTGAGTCGCTAAAATTGCGAAAATTCAATCTGCACCCTATATTACAGTATTCGTACTTCACCCAAATAGTGAGTCATAATGGGGGGGGGGTTGTGGTTGCTTTTGTTACAATGGAAAGAATAACACCTAAATATCCTTTGGTACCAAATAACAGGAATCGGATGTCAGTAACGAACAAAATCACTGTGGGGTGCGGCAACAACCCCGCCCCCTCTTTCGGGAGTTTGTTATAAACCAAAAATGGCTCAGTAGACGAGGGTTAATGATGGATAAATACATGAGACAATGAGAAAGGTGAATAAGGTCATTGAGGGCGCTAATGACAAAGACGACGACGATAGTGTTGATGCTGCTGGTGGTGGTGGTGATGGTTGGTTAAAACGAGTGGTGTGAACAAACGAGGGAATATTAATTTACTCGAAAAAGAGTGTAAACCACTCGAAAAAGAGTGTTGCATGGGAACTTACTTTTGAGTGAATATTTAGTAGAACGAGGTGTAAAAGTGAAAGTAACTCAAAAACGAGTGGCGTTCACTTTAAAGAGTAGCACATTGAAAGGATAAAATATGGGTTATTTCATAAATAATATTTAAAAAACTAAAAACTACGGCTTTTTGCCTATTTGCTGACGTATTAAACTGAAACAAAAGCTTAATTATAAGTAAAACTTACTGCCAAACACGTATTTGCGGCGACCTTGTGCTATGAGTGGTCAAGGAATTGGGAGCCTAGTTGGATGAAGTCATGGCCTGAACAGCCGGGCTGAACGGTCTATTGCACGGGAGTGTGACACACTGATGAGGGGCCATTTAGGATAGAATTACACGTGAAGTATTAATCTATCGCCCAAATGGACGAGCAAGAACGAAATGTCCCCTTCAGATGGACTATACATTGACGAGGAAGAGGAAATCCGCCTTCAGATAACGAGAATTTTTCTGAATCATCTGAAGAAGAATTTCATTTAATGCTGAGCCCAGAGAAGAGATTTTTGTTGTTCGTGGGGAATTTGCCCTTTTTAATTTGAGCAGGGGCACGGCAAGCGCAGACCCAGATGGTACTCATAAGCTCGGGGAAACCTGCTAATGAAAACCGGTTGACAAGCTTGGAATGGTGGGACATACTGATTTATTTTTATAAACAAATAAGATAATTGTGTGTAAAAGGTGTTTATTTGGTGCAACAAATGCTCAACCTCGCTAGTATTCACTGAAACAGCGAGAGAAAACGGGTGCGAGTACGTATAAAGCTGTCTACAAGAGGTTTGAATATGCGCCCATCAAACACGGGTAGATCGCCCCGGGGGATCAGTCTAATAGTTCACGGGGGTATCATCCGGCTCCAAGAATCCACGTTAAAAGGGTAGTTTTTCAGGATCGGGCACGTTACGTACGTCACGTGAAAAAGGGTCTTAAAATCACCCAAAATCAAAGAAAAAAAGGGTTATCTTTTCAAATGAGGGCCTTACGCCATTTTAGGGTCCAGATTCATTCCGTATAAAAAAAATTTAAATAGTGTTACGGCAGTCTGTATTGCCTTCAAAACCTGTGCTTTAAATCCCTAAATTTCCAAAATTTTCCGACGGCTACGCGCGGTAAAGAAACCATACACATGATTTTTAGTCAGGCAACACCACTATGGTTTGGAGTGAGTTTGAGATTGAGAAATGAGACTCCCTTAGTGATGGCTGATTATGTCGCTATACCAAAATAGTTTATATCACTTACCCATGCCACGGACATGTTTTAGCAATTTAAAATCATAATTTATTTAAATGTCAGTCCCATTCTAGGTTTATTAATTTCTTAAAAAACTTTTGGGAATAATTGGGGCATAATGATTTTCGGCAATTGTTCAGGGTAAATGCCGATTTATCGCTGCGCTGCAAAAAATGCGGGGAAATCAATGCCGAAAAATAACGTTCTCTAAAATGCGAATTCTCCCGGATCCTTTAGACCCTAGGAAATGTCTGAAAACTAAATCCCTCAGGGTTTCCGCGACCCCTCCGTGCGATTACGAACTCTTTCATGAACACTTTAACACTTAAGTGCCTAAGGGGGGGGGGTCCATAGTACCCAAGATTGGTTTGCGGCGATTTCTCACTCGGGAAAAATATTTCGAAACTCTAATTTTTTTAATTGTGTAACTTATCGATGCGTTCTTCCATAAAAAAATTTACCAATTTCTTGCCCGTTATGAGATATAATTGGGTTCCTAGAACCCCCCCCCCTTGGCCACCCAAGGGAGCGTGATTTTAAAATACAAATTAGCAAACCCTGTGACCAGAAATATGTTCTTTATGTATGTTTATGCATTGAAATAAAATTATTACATAATCAGAAAAAATAATTATATAAACCCTTTATGTGATGAGAAGAAGCGATTCCATCATCGAACGACCTCTGCGCGCCATTGCAGTACAAACCTATGGCAAAACGACTCCCGACATTAACTTTACAAGATGTACAAAATGGTAAGTTGTGTTAATATATGTAAATTGGTCATTCTAGAGCAGATAGAAATATCAAAATGATTTGCAAATGTGTATGCTGTGGAAGAAAGGTCGCGGAAAATCATACTATACTTGTTGAGCGATTTGGACGCATTTCGAAACAATGATTTGCCCCTAATTCCAGACGATAAACCAGAACCATGTATATTGCCACCTGGGGCTTTGTTTATGCCCCCTCAAAGGAGAGTATATGAGGTTATTTGAAATTCCCTCGGGAACAGTGGTTTCCTTAGGGGGTTACATTGAACTCCCCCCCCCCTTAGGCACCCAAACGTTGAGTGAAAAACACCTTAGGCACTTAAGTGTTAATTTAGGGTCGTAAAATAAAATTACATGCATGCACTATTATTTTACTGTTATACCGTCGATCATTGCCTCTATGCATTTTAAAGTTAACCACTAACAAAATCAAATAGTTTTTAAAAATTGCAATGAGAAACTGATTCGCGAAAGCAAACATGCTTGGCATGGGTGTTCGCGCTTATCGCGAGAGAGAGCGGGATCCCTCTCCTCCCTTTCCCAATATTATTTTCGGAATTACACCAAGCTCAGAAAAGCCTCTCTGGTGAAAAAAGAATATGGTTTTGTGTTTTTTTTTTTTTTTACTTATAAAAGGGGTAATAATAGCATCAATTACTGTTAGGGTATGGAGAAAGGAACAAATACTTGTTTAGGGTATGCAAATGCGTAATGATACTGGTGGTTTAGGGGCGCAAATTTCAACAATTACTTGTTTAGGGTAGCTAATTGCGCTGCTGATACGTGTTTAGGGGGTGAAAATTCAAGCTCGAAAATATGTATAGGGTGATTTTTGTGATTTTGCTGGACACGGATGATACCCCTTGTCATTGAGTAGTGGCCCCCCCCAGGGATATCGCCGGGTTGATGTGGCAGAGCTCATCATCCACGGCTCATATTTTACACATCGCACGGACAATCATTCGGCAGTGTTGAGTGTGCACTTTCCTCTCGAGTGAACTGCGGATCGATGTGTTTTATATCAAAAATAATTAAAACACCAATGAAAATGAAAACAAAAATATGCAATTCTGTAACTTACTTAATTTCAAATTTTATTATGACTTTCATTTAATCCATCACTATACGTGTCAGCAATGACAAAAAATAACAATTCGAGTCAACACGAGGTTTTCTTTCCTATATAATTGAAGAGAACTGGTGAAATATTAATAGAAACAAATTTTGCGTCCCTTCTCCAGCTGTCGCAAAAACCTAAAAAATTTCGTCAAACACCACTATAGCAGATTCAATCCATCGTGTCTCCTCTAGTACTTCTTCGAAGGTACCGGCATTGAATGAGGGGGCATGTGAGTGGGTGGAAATTAAAATCCACGTTAACCTATTGAAACATTGTTAGTCCGATAGCACAGAAAAATCAATCCTATGCTTTATAATGAAAAGCATTCAATCAAACGTAAAAGCGCACTTTAGAGTACATAATCTCTCAAAAGATTCTGACTAACGTATTTTGCTTCCAGTGGTATTCAATGGTTAATGTCACTGAACTTTTGTTTCGAACACAAAAGGTCTTTGCACTCTAGTCTTTAAAAAGGTCCACATGAAAAAGCCAAGATTTATTTAGTTGTCATGAAACAAGTGAATCGGCCCAAATATTCTTTTTTTATGTCTCCTCTCCAAAGTAAATCGACGGTTCCAAACTTTTCTTCTGGTGACCACGATGAGTTGAATCTATAGCTCATGCTTATAAACCATTCGGTAGATTCATAATCCAAATTAGTGTTGGCATAGTGTAACTTTTCATTGCCTACCACAAACACAAAAATCAAATTTTCACCAGCATGGTCATCACTTGACGTCACGAGGAGAGCAAACTTGGGCGCTTTTGCTCAATGAAGATGGCGAAAAATCCACCCGTTTCTTCGTATGTCTAAAAAAAAAAAAATTAAAAATGCCTCTATTGTGTTAATTTTAAATCAAAGGGTATTTTATTTTTTCTGGGAATTCCCGTGTGATGTGATGCATGTAATAATTTTCTGAAGGTAAGTCAAACTGAGCTTGACAACATTTGACATATTTCCTTTAATACCTACCTCCTTGCTGTTCTCATTTGCACTGTGCTAAGATTATGTGCTTTTTCATTTTTAAGTCACAAGGAAACCAAAACGGCAAAGAAATGAACGTTTGCGCGTTGTCTTTCGTACATGTGTGGATCTGAAGTAAAGGTGATGTGTGCCACTTCCAAAGCTTATCGTATCCAACAACGTGCACGCCATGTGTAAAAGCCGGAAAACAGCTGCAGGCTTCTATTGTGACATGGCGATCGAAACATTCCATTTGTGGTTTCTCCTTTCTTAAACAAAAATTCTACAGAATTTCTACTACATTGTTTTTAAACAAGTGACTGCTGGGATTCAAATCGATTTCGGTGATCGATACATGAAGAACCCAAACAAGAAGAGAAAACAAACACAAAGCGTTTTTTCTAGTTTCAGCATCGAAAGTTTTCCTAGGATGCCATGGAAATCTAAATATCATGAAAAATGCAGGAAGTACGTTTGGAGGAGGAAGAAATTTAAAATCCTCTTTTTCACCATCGTTTAAATTTACTTGAAACCAAGATGAAACAAACCTTTAGCGAATACACCTCTCAACAAAAATATAAAATTTAAAACACTACATTGCCGGGATTGAATGAATTATATTTCCGCGTTCGATAAAATCAAGATTCCCTAAAAAGCATGTTTTTTTTTTTTTTTTAATTATGTTTTTATTTTATTTATTTTCCACTTTTAGAGTGCATATAAACCCTGAGCTGCAAACTACAGTTGCAAAGAATTCCTGTTTTGGACTAAATGAGAATAATCTCGGACAGTTAATAGATAACACTTACAACAACAACAGGCCCGCACTTGTCCAGCGTTGAAACCTGGTTTCTAGATTAGGTGAGCTCCAGTTTGGTGTTCAGGCTTTGACGTACTCTTAATGGCAAGCGAGGTTAAGGATTTGTCATTGGGCGCATTTGGGCGACATCTATTTTTCGTTTATATCTCTTTGTGACTGCATTTTAACACTCGATATGTCATAATTTTTCTGGATTTGCCATACGCTTCAATGTGATACCAACATTCAGAGTGCTTTGTTTCAGCTCTTTAGCGGAGTAAAATGTCTACTCTTTTAAAGAGTTTAATGGAGGGACAACACATTAAAGTAGTGTTCACTCTCACTCTTTTTTCACTCGGTTTTGAGTGAAAGTTCAGTGACTTCATCTCTTTTTGGAGTGAAGTAACCAAACAGCAGCTATTTTGAGTGGCTACACTCTTTTTCGATGGTTACACTCTTTTCACTGCACATTAAATTTAGAGACGGTTAAAATTCATATAGGATAGATAATACGTACAGAATAAAGACAGCAGAACATTCATATTGGTCCCCTGCCAACGAAGTTCGAGAGGGACTATAAAATGGGCTCCGTCCGTAGTCCGTCCGTATGTCCGTAAGTCCGTGATGAAAATGTTAACCATGGAACATTTGGGCAAATCTTTTTTTGTGGATGAGATAGATTAGCAAAAATTTGGTATTTGGTAGGAGGGAAACCCGCTACGCCCCCACTCTGTAATTCATTCACCAGGGTCCTCCCTTGGGTTTGTCAGGGGTTGGTAGGGGGACAAGGTCAAGGAAAAAAAAAGCGGTTCATTATGACAAGCCCAAAATGTCTAACATTTGTTCATATTATTTTACCGATTTACTGAGTTCCTTATGGGCTACGATGATGTACTTCGTGGAAAGAAGTGGGTTGATTAGTTCTCGAGTCTGATTAGGCTTTTGGGGGTTGGTATAATATGCTAAGTAAGTAGCTAAGTTGAATAATTTATGAAACATTTTCACGAAGCTTGTGTAAAGTTTTCTGAGTTCCGTAGGCGGGAATGATGTTAAACTTGGGGGTGGAAGTAAGCGGGCTGAAGAATCTCAACCTGATTTAGATTTTGGGCGTATTCGGGCAAATTCAATATGCAATGAGCTAATTAATATTGCGAAAATCCGCGTACGTAATTGCTACGGGGGGGGGGCAAAAGTATACCACAACAAAGGTATTAACTATGTAGTAACCAGGTTTTCATGAAGTTTTTTTTTTAGTTCCGGTTGCAGCAGTGGGTAAGTTCTTTTGGGTTGCCAGCCTGTTTACATTTCTTGGAAAAATTTGACAATACGTTAAATTCAGGTGTTGCGCCCCTTTAGAGACCTCGTGCAGGGCCCAAATATAAAGTGGTCACATGATTTTTTAACAAATAGTGTTGCCCAATTGAATAAATTATAAAGTTTTACAAATTAGTGAATTTAAAGGGATTTTGCAGATTTAATTTAGATTTATTGAGTCATTGTGGGTTTCATATTGGAGACTTCATGACATGCAGTTGCTTTTTTGCATGTTAGTGATCGCAACATTCGGCGAGGACATATTTACGCATCGCGTAAATCCGAGTTCGCCTATGTTTTGTTTTCTTGAAAGTTCTTGTTATTATTAGGGGCTCAGTATATAATTAATTTTGATTTTGATTTTTTCCTTTGAAGTTACTATAGCCCCCCGCTATCCCTACCAACCATACTCATAATAAGGAAATGCATTCGCTGCGGTTTCAAGTGACAAGCAGAGATCCGCGATTGCAGATATATAGTTTTTTTGTTTTTTTTTAAATTTAAGTGGAAGATTTATTATAGTATCTAGCGTAGTGTACTCTCTTCGGTGGTATGGGGTAAGTTTAGCAGGCAGCAGGCCTTTTTTATATTGAAAAACTGTTGCCTATTGGTATTTGCACTTTTAGTTGTACCTAAAAAGAGTTGCAAATTAGTTATTTCAATCAGATAAAAATTTGACTTTTCATAAAACTAAAGGTGAGGATTGTTGGTAATATCATTATTTTTATCATGAAATACTTATCATGATGCACTTGTTCTTTTTTCATCGTTTTGCCATGCAACTAACAGAAAATTAATATTGTGTTAATTCCTACCAAATGACGCACACAGCCATTTTAAAATGTACCACTTTTGCCAATTGCATTTGCTTGGATCTTAAAAAAACTCTCAAACCTTTTAGTGTACCTTGTGTACGGTTCAACTTATTTGAGCTTATTTTGGTTTAGACCACAAAAAATATGACCTGGCCTACGTGTGTCCTTGTCGCACCAATTTTCAGGCGAAATTATGACAAGAAAAAATAGTATATTCTTCAACATTTGAATTCTCTTAACGTTGAATTGTGTGTAGTGTAAAAATGAAGAAGATATTTATTAAAGAGTGTATGTGGCTTGATATGGATTTTATTGTTTTTACCTCCGTTTGAGAAAACTCATATATACTAGTAGGGACGTGGGGCGTATTCCCAAATAACCAACTGATTCAGTGCTGTAATCCCCAACAGGGGCTAGGGCAAAACCAAGTGTAAATTCATGATAAACTTAGTAAAAAATATATAACCTCGTTCCCGCAAATATCTGGCCACATCGTCTTAAAAATGAATAAAAGGTCACCTCTATTTCTTCCCAATATCCAGGGACAATGGAATGAATATACCTCAGCAAAAACATGGCAAAAGATATTCAGCAGTTGAAAGGTGTTACCCTCCACGATTCAGGTTGCATAACAAAATACCCGTCCTCTTTCAAAACAACTAACCGTACTTTATAATATAGGTCCTTGACAATTCAAGTTCTTTGAAAACGTAAATTGAAATAGAAATAACAATTAAGCAATATGTTGCGGATTTTGGTTTGCACAAAAGATGTTAGGTCCAAAGCTTGCTCATCAACCTTTCTTTCATAACTTGGGTTAGTCTTTTCCTTTTCGAATAACGGATAAGAAATACGGCCAAAGTTAATGAATACGCACATAAAAGTCAGATTTATTTAATTTGTGGACGTGGATAAGTATTTGTGCTACGTCATGAAAAACATTACTCCGTCCTAAAATCGGAAGGTGATAATACCTGAAAATCTTTTCATCGGCGAGGACAATAACAATGGCCCTGCACTCCCAGATGAACGGAATTGGTTTTTTTCTCGCGCATACCGGGGCCGCATTGTTGAATATCTTTAGCTCCTTGTTGGCTGAATAGGCCAGTAAAATTCGGACAAAATGATGCTTCTCAGAATTTAATAAAAAACTTAAAGAACAACATATTATCAAGGTTTTACAAAAATCATAAGAATTGAAAATATGTTATTTTAAGGGTAAGGTTTATACAGGGGTCAAAAAAGCGAAAAGGGTCAAAACCCGTGAAAAGTATACCAAATGTTTGTCACCCTTCAAGGATTCAAAATGGTATAAGTTTGCCCCTATCTGCTGGTTGTAGTTCAAGAGGTTGTGAGTTTTAAAATAGGTTGAGGTAACCAAGGGTGTGTTGGTGGTGTGGAAATCACAAATCTGTTCGTTATAAAAACGGTGTCGAATTGTTTGTCTAATGGTACATGAGCCGAAGATATAAGGTTGCACCTTCTATGATAGTCGTTGCATATTGTAACGTAAGTGTAACTTGGAATGTCATGAAATAATAGTTGACAGGTGTATGCACACCCTCGTACAATACTGCTTTCCCAAATGAAATTAAAACCTATCAAAGTTACTTGAATTTGTAATACCAGTACTTAAATATTTATTGAAGGCCATGGATTTGTTTTCACAAGCAGGAAATATTCATAAGCTATTAAATTTATATATCATTTCTTTTCTAAAAAGTATGACAAATAAAATAAAAGAAGCATCACCTCTTGGGACCTTGTGTGAGTAACGGGTTACTACAAATCAATAAGGACCGTTTCATCATTTACAAATGGCGCATGGCTCTCAACATCCAAACGCTGAGTTGCGGTTAGATAAAAAACACGCGATTACTGTTAGTCTTCAATGTGAGAACTTCGCTGTTTCAAAAAGGGTTATGCATTGACTTTTCTTTGCTCTGTGATCTTCATCTTTAATAGAATTTGATTTGATATCATGAACACAAAATGATACCTTAGCAATGATGACAAGGAGTATACAAAAACTGTTGCACGAGGGCATTTTGTGTAAGGGGTTAAGTTCACCCCATAGAGTACTGCGCAACCTCTTGGTTATCTCCACGACATTACCCACAATGACTCCACGATTTGCTAATTGTGAAAAGGCTTATACTGTGTCAACGCTGGTTCAACATGGCTATTCATAAACTTTTCCCTAACATATAGACTATGGGGGCGTAGACCAAATAAACAAGCTGCATAAAAAATTTCCGTAGTCTCATTCAAAGGGAGAGACAAAACACGGTGTGTTGTAAAAATTATGAAATTTTTTAAAAATTGTTAACATGATTATAAACCGTCTGTGGGCCCCCAAGATCAAACTTGACACATTTTCTTAAAATGAATAAAATGCACATCAATTCTCTTTCTAAGATCAGTGACCAATGGCTATGTATAGACTTCAGCATTAACTAAAGATATTACAATAGGCCCGGTATGTGGAGCCATTGTGATAGTCAGGTGTTTTCACCTCCACGATTCGGGTGGAGCAACAAAATACCCGTCCTCTTTCCACCAGTAAACTAACCCGTTTCATTATGATATAGGTCTTGACCCTAAGTTTTCTTCTGAAAGGGCGGTAAATTGAATACAAAATGAAGTTAAGCAATAAGGTACGGATTTTAATTTTGCACAAAGTCGTTTAGGTCCCAAAGCTTGCCCCAGCAACATTCTGGCATGATGTTGTTTGTCTTTCTTCTTTTCGAATAATAAAATGATGAAAAAACATGGACAAAGTTATTTGAAACGCACTATAAGAAGTTCAAGATTTATTGATTTGTAAAAGAGGATAAGTATTTGCGCTTACGTCATTAAAAAAGACTTCATCTAAAATCGGAGAGGTGGTAACCTACTGTCCGTTTGGTAACACCTGAGTCAGAACAATTCGTTTTTGGTGTGAGTGAGGGGTAGGTGGTGGGTTTTTAGTGATTTTCTACACCGCACACGGGACGGTAATTGAATTTTTTTAGCTCTAGCGTCTAGCGTATCTATTGGTCACTGATATGGGGGAAATAAATTGAAGTGAAGGTGACATTTATTCGTTTCAAAAAGTTTTATTTGGGGCACACAGATAGTTAGATGGTTTTATAAGTTTATGATGAATTACGCTTGGGTTTGTTTTTTTTCTCCTTCCTTTATAGGGATTACGAATCGACAGCGCAGGAGGGCATGCCCTACCCCTAATAGGAGAGCAAATACACTACACATGGCTTGTTCCTGTGAACATACCGGATGGTAAATCAAACTCTGCATTTATTCCACAAACAGGAAGGATATTCGTTTAGGATGTCCGCCTAACCAGGATGAGTCGTCAGCATTTTGTGAATAGTACTTACTATGTAGTACAAAATATATTATTTTGGGAAAAATTCACAGTTAAATTAACACCAATTGTTTGGTAAACCCAAAACAATGCATACGTTGAACGTAAATGCTACTATGGGATGCCCGTCACTTTTAAGGACCGCCATTTAAAGTATCTTTACCGCCGCCGTCTGTTTTATTCCAGGTTGGTTGGTTGTTGTGTTGGGTTTAGGCCATGCACCATTTGCAGGTAGGGCCTCGAATTGGCATCGGAATAATGGAGGGTGTTACATAACGATGGCATTCACCTCTTCAGGCATGCCGCAGAGGTCTAGAAAGGCCTTTATTTTACGTTCCCCGTATGCACATTCAACCGTTTGGGGAATTTTGAATATTAATTAGATTTGCACTAGTGCTCTAAAACCACTCGTATCTGTTGACTTTACAAAAACTTTGTACCAAATGACGGCAGTGTTAAAGAACCACTCTTGTTGATCATCTTTTCAAATAAGAAAATGCATTTCAAATTTGATTCCAAATCGGAGCTATGTTTAGTAAAAATATAGTGAAGATTACTCTTTCAAAAAACTGGAAAATGTTCACTTAGCGACGTTTATCAAGGCGGGAGACCTGTATCATTGAACGTACCTATATTGACTTTAAAAATATTAACAATTAACATTGAACTTGGGGTAATACAGGCAGGACTCGCATTTTATAATCCGTCCACTAAAACGGGCGCTACAATATACTATTGTAACGGTAATGAATGCCGAAAAATGGGACGTTCTGTTAACAGTCGGTCGTATACTATTACGGGGCGACTCTGGCTGCAAATCAACAGCTGTGGTGTGAATGGGAGTTATGCACCATATGCAAAGTCCAGGACAATGGAGTTCAATTTTGTTAACACTACGCGTGGTTTCGATGCGTTGATTTCCAGCTATATGTTCGAGCGAAAATTGTGTTTATATTTCCTTCACAGTTTAAGAGTTTCAGAAATTTGCTTTATACTACACTGGCCTGGAACTTTATCTCATTTTAAACGCCATTTATAACTATTTAACGTTAGTAATACAGTCAGGAACTACCAAATTAGATCAGTCACTTTTGCCGCGAAATTCAAAATTGCAGTGGAACTCGTGCTCGCTTGTATTTACCGCGATAAATGTCTACGTGATTAGAAACTTGGGGCCAAGATGAGGCTGTGTAGCAGACGTCCACGCATCCTGATCAATTTCGTATTGAACGAGCCTGCACGTAAAGTTGCCTTGTGCAGTTCATGAACGAAGAGGTTGCGGTATGCCTTAGTATCTCTAAAGTAAGTTTCATCTGTGAAAAACATTTTAAGAAGACTGATTTCAAACTGATGTTTTGGTAGTAGGTATGGGATGTTTCAACATTTACCAAAAACGTGAGTTATAGCTAGAGGGTGGGGAACTTGGTTTTTTCGGGAGTCAAAGGTACAAATAACAGGGGTCAAATTTTGAAATTGATCCAATCATGTTGAAAAAGTATACCCAAGTTAATAGTTTAATCATAAGAATTCCAAAAAGGTATAGTTTGTACTATCTGCGGCCGAAAGTTTGGGGTATCGTCCAAAAACAGGCAAAAACTCAATAAAAAGGGTAACTTTCAGTTGTAGGGGTAAAATTTAAAATTACCCGATTTGGATAAACACGGTGCCCAAATTATAGATGGAGCTCTAGGGATAAAAATAAGGAATAGTTTTGATTGTATTAAAATGCTTACTTACCGAAGTAGGGGCGAAAAACAAGGTCAAGCCATTGATGCAAGGGATGTGACCTTTGGTGCCCCCACATGGGAACATTTCGGACCCCACAGATAGTACAAATATACCTTTTTGGAATCTTATGACTGCAACTTTAAATTGGTATATACATTCAACATGATTGGATCAATTTCCAAAATGTGACCCCGTTATTGACCTTTGACTCCGAAAAACCAATTTCCCCACCCCATAGATACCCCTCCACTTTTGGTAAATGTTGACCTTTACCTACCAAAAAATCAGGTGAAATAAGAAGATTTTTCTTTAAAAACATTTTCACAGATTGCTTTAAAATATGTTTACTTTGGGTTTACTACCTGTCTTTGTAAGTAATCGGGTTTTTGTTAGAAAGAATCGGTCCAAATCTAACTATTGTTGAAAATTGCTCGCTTCTATTGCCAGCCAGTTCGAGGCGCTCTTGCAAAGTGTGAGTAAGTGCAATAGGTCTCAAGGGCTTATTTTCCTAGTGTTATTTATTGAAGAGCTGTAGCAAGAAGCAAAAAAGCTAGAGAAGGTATTCTAAGGTTTGCTTTATACCTCGGCGCTTGTTAGAGATCCACATTTCAACAGGAAACACATTCCGGTAAAGTTACGGAGGCGATTAACATGATTAACCTATTTTTATAGGTTAATTTTCATTGTGAATTGAAAATGTTGTTTTCGAGGTAATAAAGATGCAGGGTGACAAGTGGGTGAATCTATTCATGACACTTGCCTGAGAATCAATGGTTGTCACTGTGATTCACTGGTAGTGCAGTCTTTTTTCTGGCCATGTTTATTGGAGTGGAATGTCCATAAAGATTTGGAGTGGGTTTGTATCTCAGTTCCTTGGCCCTTAGAGGATAAGCAACTAATGAATAGAATGCGACAAACATTTAAATTGAAAGGCCTATGATGAGAAGCCAAAGTAGAACAAGTTGGTTGAAACAAAGATGAAAAAACAACCGAAGTTCTTTTTAAATTTGGAAAAAGAAAACACTCATTAGCAAGACAATTAAAAATTATGTAAATGGTCAACTAACACCATACATTTCTATTGAACGAGGAGCCGGCAAGGCGATGCCTCCCTACCATATACATTTTACTTGGCAGCAATTCTGTCAGATTCTACTAAGAAAACATTTGAATAATAAGGGGAATAAAATGGAGATAAAGAAATCTGGTGACCCAATATACTGACGATACTACTTTTATTTTAGGACGGCTCTGACCAATGCGCTCAATTCTGCGTTACAAGTTATAGAAATGTTTATAGAATATCCGGATTGAAATTAATGAAAGTAAAACCAGGGATTTGATAGGCCACATACAATTATAGCCCTTAACAGAATAAAAAACACCGTTATAAAATTGTATGGATTAGAAGGTGCATTTAGTTGACCTTGGCATGGACAGAAAAAAACATGGTGATATAAAGGTTGATCGAATATATTGCAACATGTTAATTCTTAATAATTCCATTTTCCTTTGATGATTTATTCAAAATTACAAAGCGACCTGTTTAATTTATTTGGGAAAAAGAAAAATGGCAAAATTTAAAAGGGACCCAAATGATAAATGACAAAGAATTTGGAGGTGCTAAAATGATTGACATAAAAATGTTTCAAGGGTCTTAAAAATAACTGGATAAGGTGTTGGAAATTGTTTCCATAGCATAAAAACAAATCAATGCTTTGTTTGAATACCGCAACAACAAGTAAAAATGTCTAACATGGGCAACATTTAAAAGAAATGCTGTAACACGAAAAAACCCATTTTGGGTAGACGTTTTCACTTTCTTGGGACTTTTTTGCAATGCAACCCCCTAAAAAATACAAAGATTTCGTTGCACTAGTCTATGGAATAACGCGTTTTAAGCTTGGTGGAAAGTCTATATATTTACGAAGATGGCAAAATAGATGTATCAAAAATTGGCTGTGATCTGTTTAATACAGATGGTACAGTGTACAAGTACGCAGATTTTACAGTACTAATAAACGTGAAAACAAATTTCAGTGGAATACGAAGTTAATTTGTAGAGCTGTGACTTTAACACTCAAAGAGAATACAGACTGTACAGGTGAAATAGCCCAACCAAACACCCTCTCCGTCCTTTACATTTGATATCTTACTAAAAGAAATAATCTGGGTGTAAATTTGTTTACAAGAAACTAATAGCTGGCAAAGTTAACAAACAAACATGAAAGAAAACGACAAACACCATAGTGTGCTTTTCAACAACATTCGGATCATTTTAAAGTTGACCCACGCATATAACCTTGAAAACCAAGCTGGGGGTCCATTAAGGGGGACTGGCAAGTGCTTCCATAATTAAGTAAGTATTAATGATAATGTACTTGGGTGCAAAAATTCATAATTTTATCCGGAAGCGCTACACTCTTTCACTTACGTCCCCTGCTATATTGCTCTGGCCACGGATTCCCATTTAAAAATGCACGGCGGTCAATGAAGCAAATCATTGTCCAAAATGATGATGGGGTATGGGTGTGCGGACGCACCCCCCCACCCCAAATTCAACAAAGGGGGGAAAAGGTCCATTTCCTCTTTCTTTTCTTTTCCCTTTTTGCGAATTTTTGATAAAAAAAATGTCAAACTTAAAAACAACTCCTAAACAAAACAAAAAAACTAAAAAATTTTGTTAATAAAATGTTAAACAAAGTCCAAAAAAGGACCAGTTAGCGGGGGTCAGGTTCAATTTTACCGAAAAAGTCACTTTTGGAGTCCCGCACACCCCCTCAAAAAATAAATCATGCGTACGGCCCTGTGAAGATGGTATCGTTAATGGGGTGAAAAAACTCAGTCATTTGTTAATAATTAATTTAAAGACTTTTTTAAAGGTGCGTGTTCCGATCGTCTTGGGACCCCCTAACGTTACCGGAAGTAGCTCGATTTTGATATAGATGAAAGGCCGTATTTTATCATTGTCGTACTGACAAATTTGAGCCCTCGAATACAGTTCATTCAAGGATATAAAACAAAAAACGCGTTTTAGTGGTTAACAGCTTTATTAGAACAGTATTGAATAAGGCTTTGCAACATGCATTATTGCGTCTTCCATCAAAACCGCAGTTTGTTTCCCACGGTACTTGATGGGGTGTATTGCAAGTGCCAGGCTCTCATATCAAGATAGAGAACACATTATACACATAAATCGGAACAACCACCTTGAATGTGGATGACTAGAAAATAAAAAACAACACATAAGCATTTTCTTCTCAAGAAAAGTTGTCAGTATGTTTGTTTCTTCCGTATTGTTATGTTTTTCATCAGAAAACGTTATTTTTTGTCAATGTATGAGCGATGAGGGCACAGAAAGCTGTTAAACAATTGACCCATTCTTATGGTCAATTGTGACTGCATTTGTGGGTTTGTCATATTAAATGCTCGATTATCTTGACGACTACTGATTTGCGTCGTCGAACTCCGTTCATTTTGATTGACAGAGCACAAAAACGAACTAACATAAACATAACAAAACAACCGGGACTTAGATTTGGAAGGCGCATATTTTTCATATAGACACTAACGTTATTAAAAGACTATAGCTTGATGTTCCCCTAACCGATAAGAATGATCTTGTGTCTCTTCAAAGCTAAGAAATAACCGTTGATAACATCGTTTGTAGGGAGAAGATATATGTTCCTTTAAGATTTTACTTCTTTCTATCTTCTTCTAATACCACAAAAGGATAAATGGAATTTGAATAAAAAAGGTAAAATATAGCATATTTAACCTTGAGACGTACGAACTCTGCTGGCTACTTTGTCTCAAGTTGACCGTAGAAACTAAATGCAGGTCCTTGTGGGCTATACATGTACAGCAATAGTAGCTATGATGAGTCAAAGGGTCCAAAATCACCGGAAGTGGAAGATGATGATTGCACAAATGGATGGCTCATTGTTTAAAGCAATAATAGCACATTTTTTTGAAGAGCGCCCTCCATTACGAATATATTTTGAGATTGTTTGCACAAGGTGAAGTGGTAATTGGTAGTAAACTATACCTGTGATGATAGAGCTCGATTTGTCTCTATGTGTCGCAAGAGAAGAATTATATCCCGAGAATAATTAAACGGCGCTGGAAAGTCCGTGTCCAATAGGAGAATAGCCGGGAAATAAGCGCCATGTACATATCTCCGCTCATCCATTAGCTCTTCTGTCGGTTCAGGCAAGTCAGTTAGAGGTCATTTTCGTTCAGGTGGCACTGTTCATCATGACCGA
>JAMKCH010019409.1:0-23367 GCA_023653785.1 Ophioderma brevispina | reverse complement strand
GAAAAATCCTGCAGAATCACACGTACCCCCTGTATAAGTGAAGCAATCGAGAAAATTTCAACAACAAAAAATCGAACTCCTTCGTTTGAGTAGTAGTATTTTATTATCTGTGATTTTTAGCCCTCATCCTTTTGAGATTATTTTGTGACATTTGGATTCAAAGAAAAACGGCGCCTTTGGACTAGCCAGATCCCATCCATATGGAGGCAATCGCGAAATGTTAAATGGAAATTTGCATCATGTCGTAAGAAGATCCTTTCTTTTTAGAGCCGACATCAAATTCAATTAGCTTAACAATGCCTTGAAAATTGAGCCGAGAATAGATCAAGAGCGCCCCGATAAGAGATGCGCCCAATAATACACCCATTCAATTTTTGATAATCGATAAGCAATCGCGTGATCATTGGTCTGGGTAGCTTCTCACTGGTGCCTTCGCCGCCTGCCGCAATAAATATTAATCCTGAAAAGAAAAGCTAAAAATTTATTTTTTAACATTGTGAAAGTGAATTTTTTCTAAAATGTATTAAAGAAGGCCATTAAAATTTAGGTTGGGGAGTTTGTATTCCGTTTATGTTAAAATTACGTATAGGCCTACACTATGCATTTACACTCTCTTGTTAAGGTGGTATTAGATAAGTTTTCATCCGGCGATGATTAACATTTTTGGCTGTTCTTTCAAGATTAATCTCAATGCCCGCCTGCCCCCAAAAGCTAAACAGAGCCCGTCGTAGAATCGTTGAGGCGCACAACACTAAATCACGCCACGTTTGGGGGAATGGAGTAGTTCCGGTAAAATGACAAACATGTTTGAGAATATTTGCAGTCCTTTGGGGGACCGGTTCCTAGTGAGGGTAATATGAGGCAGGTAGAACCTGAGGAAAGGCGAGCGCTATATACACTTTTCATTCTATCACATTTGCCATAGAAAATGCATGCAAGTATTCCATAAATTACCGTTTTGGAAATACAAAATGCCCCAATCAGAAGATATCGTGTCCGGCCCCCCCCCCCCTGGTACAAGTCGATATTAATTCTTTCTAGGTGCACACATAGAGCTAGAATATGTGCCAAATGTGCTCAATAGCATAATAAAAAAAAAAATTCAGAATTCATAGTCAAGTACGGACTACTGCTGTGATAAATTTGCCGTAATCCAACAGCCCTGACGACATCATAAAAATCAGAATTTTTCATCAGATTCCGCTGTCGTGTTAAACACACGACCTTACCCCGTATAGAGGTCAGTGGTTAAACCGGGGAAAAGGAGGCGGGGAGGTCGGATTATTTGGCATCCTCGGAAAATGAGCACTCTATATTATAAACCTCAGGTTAAACATGTATATAGATTCTATTGTTTTAAAGGATCATGATACCGTAATTTTTCTATCATAACTGTGCCACAAAAACAGATAACTGAAAAAAGCCACGCCCAAAAAAACGAAAAAATGCAATAAACTATGACAAATAAGGTCTTGGAAAGGAAAATTTGAGCAAAATGTGGTGCGATATGAGCCGACCCTGTCAATAGTCGGGTATCGTTGTGGTGATGAGCGCCTTTAGTATCGTGTATACGTTTGTATAAGTTCGTGCCTGGACCGCGTGGAGTTGATGGGCGTGGTAGGACCCCATATACATGAGAATGAGACTAAATTGAATAAATAACATTATCAGCCGTCTAGGGACTTTTTGAAAATGGTGCGAAATGGAATTTCAAAATGAATGCATTTTCAAACGTTCTTATTAAGAACTAAAGTTTGACGAACCAAAATTGCTTGCTTTTGTGTTTTTAATTAAAGATCTAGTCACTTAAATAGCTTAAAATGCTCAAAATGGTCTTTCTGCCCCTATGGTTCAAAATTGAATTCATCACAAGCGGTTTGGAGGAACCAATCAGGCATATTAATGCTAATTTAGGGATTTTTTTCAATAGAACTTCCCAGGAGCCGACAACCTCCAAATACCAACTCTAGTATGAACATCGGCGTCCCACCCCCCCCCCCCCGTGTTTAAACCCAATGGCAACGTCTAAAATTAGGATTTTCTTGCCGCCCTTCCCTGAAGAAATTATGAATTTAAAAGGGCCGCCATCTGTTGATGAAACAAGTTATCAAAATGAGCTATCATCTACTAGATTTAGGTAATAAAAAATTACATTTAGAAAATTAGCCTATAACAAATAGCAACACCAGTAATAAGCCTTGTCAATAGCACAAGCCCCAAAAGTGACATGATGCGACATGATTGTGAAACATAATTATATTAAGTGACAGGAGGATAATTTTTTAGGATATGAAAAATTTCTCTCAAATTTCAACTGATCGGTTGTTTAAGTCTGTTGTAAACCACAAGCAACTGTTGAACTTGCCTCAATTAAGGTGGATCATAAATGGGAACGACACCTTTCCCAGACGCATGTTCATGATGGGGCGCAGCCATTTTAAGATTGGTGTCTGGTTTTGCTCTAATGTCATAGTAGAGGCGTAAGCCTTATTTCTTATTGAATGCTTTGATGTTAGGTAATTGGAAACACTTTATTTGATTGGATTTGATACTCATTACATTCGAAGATGATGCGTGAATCGTCTCTGAAAGGCGGTGCTGGCTGGAAAGGCGGTCGCTGGTAAATTTACTCATGCAACCCTTTTCTTGCTACATAGTGGAACGTCATTGCCGATTGATGCGCTATTGTGGAAGAGGCTCCGGTATCCCGTGTCTAGTGAATGGGAAGAGAAAAAAACCCTGATCGGAACCAGCAAACGGCACTGTCAGAGCCGCTTGCCGGCTATCGTTAATCGTTCCCATAGTAAACCAGCTTCGGACTTTCTATCGCAGGACGGCGTATTCGGCTTATTAAATTTTAATTCAGGTGTGATCTAATACAGTGGTAAGCATGTCCAAATATGCGAAAAAACATAGGTTCGAGGGAAAATTTGGGTGAGCTTCTTTCTGGAAATCTCCTCATATAAACTAGCGATCACAGTTGCGATGTGCACATTTCATTTTATCCCAGTTGCATAAGTGAGTTAGTATTAATTACTCCATATTCTGGCAGAACATGTATATATAACATTTAGTCGGGGCTTAGCCCTGAGAATTTAACAAATTTCTTGACAAGGCATGGCCACACGTGTGAGTTACTGTTGTGTGAAATTGGCTATGACGCTTCGTGTAGGCCTATACCCAGGACAGTGTGATACTTTTTTTTTTTTTTTGGGGGGGGGGGGAAGCAGCCTTACTTGGTATTTAAACTTGGCCAAGATTGTTTACCCAGACTATTGAAGAATAGGATAGTCTATGTCGAAGAGTAAATATAGGGTAGAGTATAGGCTAGGCCTAGACTAGTCTGGCCTAGAAATAGCCACTCTCTAATCTTATTCAACGTGATCAAGGCCCATATCAATATTAGCCGAAACATTGGTTTTCATTAAAAACAAAAACACTATTACGGAGTCGTAACAAAAACTACACACACTGTAACAGCTGCATTTTCTAGCTAGGCATGTACTGTTTATAGTCTAGCCTAGCCAAAAAAGCTGGCAAGGCCAATAAATTATATCCCAGTGCTGGACCTCAGCCAGGCTAATGATATAACCATGCATACAGATTGAGATTGTATGATGTCCAGGATAAATCGCCCAGTTATGTCTATATGAAAAGCTTCCTAAGCTAGGTACTATGGTTGAAGTCTAAGTCAACAAGAACGCTTTGTTCCAGCATGTCCAGTAAACTTTAACATAACACGTTTGTGTAGTCATCAATCATGACTTATAGTGCACTCACCGTCACCAAGTTATCACGTACCAGTTGAATTTGAATAGCTCAAAAATCAGAAAAAGTATTTTCTTCACTTACTGCAGTCAGCCTATTTTTATAATAGGCAAAATTTGCAAGCATGGAAGGGGGCGTTGAATCGCCTACAATTGACTGTGCTGCCTGTGAGCAAACTAAACTACTAGAATGAAATCTTTTACCTTTCCTGGTAAGGTCTGCGCCGAATTAACAGCGACATCATCAAAAATCCGTGTTCCCGCGGCCAGTCCACTCATCATGAATCAGAGTGCATGAATTGGGTTGTCATATGACACCAAATGTTGGTTTCACTTGTGAGTTGGATTCTTTTCAACATTTTTTAGCCTACGCTGCATATATTGTCATAATGTTACCACTGTGTCGTTAATCCTTGCTTTGTTCCATACAATAAGATTAATCATTGAAACGAAAAAGCTAAACAAAATGTATTTTGAGCAGGATGAAAATTATTTTTATTATTTGATTGAGAGAAAAACAATATTATAATTTTGATGAGCTTTATTCAGTTTTATTTATAATTACGAATAAATCCTAGTTGTACATCTATACCGTCAATTTAGGTAGTAGTTAACTATTTCATCATCTCGTTTATATTTGCTTTTCTTTTCATATGGTATTCAAGCCGAATTCCTCTTGATTTTTCTCTAAACTCTTTTCCCAACTCACCTGTTGGGCCAAAGAGCTATACACCATGCGTCAATATATTGTTTTTGCGGAGTTGTTAAAAACCCCTACTGCGCATGGACTCGTAAACACGATCAGTCTAGATTGATTGAGCTCCTACAAAGCGAAAGTTGTTTAATTAGTCAAAGTATAATTTTTCAATATATCAGCACAGCATTAATCAGAGGTTTAATGTTAGAAAACAAGTACATAAAAATGAATTGCGAGAAAAAAAATATAACAACAGAATGGAAATTTTAAAATAATTATTGTGAAGATCGGACTATAAAGAAAACGTAAATATAACAATTTTAAAGATGGCGCGCACTGTTCGGTACCCGTCGATTACTAACTCCCGAGGAGTAATGTAAGACGAAAAGGGGGATCAATGAGGGTCGGTATTTTTAAACCTGTCAGACTTATAGATTTTCAATAGCGTCAACTACGTACATACGCGATTGTCTCATAAGAGCTTCGTTCGCGCCCGCTACTTAGTATATTATAATACAAGTGAAAGAGTATAGCTTGACCATCGGTGAGATTATCACAAAATTTGGGAAATTACAATTCGGTTGTAGAAACTACGCCCTCGACTTCCGGTCCTGGTCGAAAGCGGCTATGAGTCGTACACGTCGGCTAAAAACAGTGGTGGCGCTGTTTATATGCCCTTTCTTAAAATCTTACTATAATGTTGTATCAAAAATGAAACTTATTCGAAAGTTTAGTGGTGTCTATAGGGAAGATGAAATCCTAATATTCAAAATATGGTCCACGCGGGGTTGCAAATCAGCGGCGCGATGTGGTTCTTTACGGTATTTCAATGGAGCGGATTATTTAGGGTGTGCTGTGTGCGCCCTTCTAAACCTTATAAGGGAGTTTGATTTTTTGCGATTGCGAGTCTGCAAAAAGACCTCAGATTTATTATTTTTTGAGGATTTACATTAGCATTATATCGACCAAATCGCATTTGAACAAATCAAAGATTTTAACGATTTTAACAAAGGAAGGGAAATCGCTTGAAGACAAAGGTTGCTCATGAAAATGATCAATTATTTGCCTTGTTGTCGCTATGGACTCCAATTTGTCTCAAATCCTGATTGAGTTATGGATTGTTGACGCTAGCGAAATCAAGGAAGTACATTGAAATTCAGTGTAATGGCCTCGCCGTGGTGTGTGGTTTATGACTAAAAAGGCTAATTGAATAGCTAGTTATCAAGTCCAAGTCGCTCTTTGTTTTGTTTTACGAGGAAGCGAGCATGTCAAAACGCGTTTCCCTTTCATTTTTGGACCAAAAAAAAGCCGTGATCGAGTTTTAACAAGTAATTTATACTCCACCCAAATCCCTAGAGGTATTTTCAAGAAGAAAAGAACATTGTAGATTGTCTTTAACTTTATATTTAATATGTTAAGAAGAAAGAAGCAGAAAGAAAGAGTATCAAAGATGCGAAATTACTAGTTTCCCACCCCTACCCCTTATTATTTGCACGGCAAATCTGTCATACATGCGCTTATAGTGACCGCCGATAGGGCGGGGGGGGGGGGGGCTTGTGGTGTCCGTGAAATAAGCATATATATACTTAAGTTATGTGTTCGATGTATTATTTACATTTCTTGAAGATAATTCAAAGATGCTTTGAATTCACAAATCATACTTAGTCCACAAAAAAGTGTTTTAACAGCTGTATTCTTTGGGTAAACGCATTAAAGGAGCGCCAAATATTGACCACAAATGGGATATTTTAGAATATATCAATTTACTTGGAGACCCCTAACTTCCGTGTTCATGGTGTCGTGGGGAAGCAAAAAAAAATGACATTTTTCGTAAAAAACGTCCACTTTGTCGAAAATCAAGGAAAAAAAAAAACACAACAAGGTGATCAAGGGTGTTCGAAGGGCGCACAACCAAATCAATCCACAATTGGGGGAATGGTAGGTAGATCCGGTGGCGTTAAAATGACAAAACATCTTTGAGATTATTTTGCAGTCTTTTGGGGACCGGGTCCTAGTGAGGGTGTTATATTTAATTAAAAGTGAAGGAGTAGAGCTTGACCTCGTGAGATTATCACAAAATTTGAAGGAAATGCGACATTCGTTTAGAAACACTAGGGCCTCGGACTTCCGGCCCATGCGTCGAAAGCGGCATTATGAGTCGTACACGTCGGGCTCAAATGGGTGGCGCTGTTCATATGCCCTTTTCTTAAAATCTCTACAGAATGATATCAAAAAATGAAACTTATTCGAAAAAAAAAAGGTTAGTTGTGATCTATAGGGACTGAAGTTTCATTATATTTCAAACTATTTGTCACGCGGGGTGCAAATAAGCGGGGCGAGTGTGGTATTTGTACGTGTATTTCAATGGAGCGCTTATTTAGTAGGGTTGTGCGCGCCCTTTGAATTTAAGGGCCAATAAACATTCATCTAAAAAGAAAAGCTAAAAAATTTATTTTTAAAAATGTTGAAAGTTATTTTTTTTAAAATCGTATTTGGAGAAGGCATAAAAAAGTTAGGTTGGGATTTATTCGTTTTATGTAAAAGTCTGATTAGGCCTACATTATGTTTACACCCTCCGTAAGGTTGATTAGGGATTTTTCAATAGGACGATAATTAAACATTTTTGGCTTTTCTTTTCAAGATTCATCTCGCTGCGAATTAAGGACGCACAGTTAGAAAATGTGCCATTTGAACGAGTAGGTTTTTGGAATTTTCGAAATCCCACTAAAACAAAATTATATTTATTTATATTATATTAACAACCATACCAATGACGTAATGCAAACCACCCGGAACCCTAAGCAAAAAAAAAAAAGGAATTTCCTTACACAGGCCCGTAACCAGGGGAGGGCGGTGGGGGCAGACGGCCCCCTCCAGCCCCCAATTCCCAAAAAAAACGCACCCAAATCCCCATACAAAGAGCTAAACAAGCCCAAAAATGGAGGTTGCAGTGGAGTGAGCAAAACATTAGGGGTTTTACTCTATTGTCAAAAAAAGGTTAAGTGCATTCGTGATTTCAGCACCTTCTGTTTTATTCATGAATCAATAGATATCACTTTTTAAAAAAAGCGTCCCCAAAGTTGAGCTGATCCCGATCTTTGCTGTTTTGTGTTATGAGCAATTGCTTGTTTCCCACGGTCCCATAGGGTACTAACAGGTTTACAATTCGAGTCTATTGAACATTATTACTCCCGCACCTTACAATAGGCTACATTATGCAGACGCACTCACCACGTATGAAAAGCGAACGCCAAAAGGCAAAATTTACGATGAAGTTATGATCTTTGACTCCCCCCAGCCTAGAAACAAACTCCAGACTGTGTTACATGAACGGAAAAGGCTTGCCGAATTACTATATAAGGGCACTTGCGAAATTGACAAATTCAGAAAATTGGTCAATGTAGAAGCAATTGTTGTATGATAGGTTCGGTTTAGAGCAACCATTGAACTAGTTAGTAAATATGTATTGTGGCCAGGGAAGTTTAAATGGTGACACGTCTACTTCAAGTGTTCTTCTCGTAAATTGACATGAAAAAAAGCCACTTTTTCTTCATTTTTAAAATTAGACCTATATAATATTTTCAATATGAGAGGTTGTCCTTTAGGTTGCAACGACGTCTTGACTTATTGCAATCAGTTGAGTGGTTGTCTAATTTTAACATTTTACACGGTAAACTCCTATGGCTGCTGCAACCATGGCAACGTTCAGTCATTAATGTGGGCAACGGTTAATTGAAATGGGCAAAAGGATGGCGCTGTGTATTATGAACATTCTGTAACACTTTTTGTCATGCTGCCTCAGGTGAAAAAAAAATGGCGAGAAGAAAGGTGGAAATTGGAAATCTTCAAACAGCCGCATAACAAGGAAAAAAAATTAGCCTTAAGCGCGCGCACAAAAAAAAAACACCAAAAAAACAAACAACCTTTCAACATATTAGTGTGAGTTCCCGATCAAAAAAAAAAAAAATCTTCACACTCTCTTTTTTGAGATGGGATTGTAATTTTGGACCGAAAAATGGCTAATTGCCCATCTTTCGTTTTTGGCCTATTATATTTAAAAACCCAATCTTCGCATATTGTGAATTTAGTTACACGTAGTGTTACGGTATGGTGTTCAGAGACCTTTAAATATAGATTATGTTAAGTTGTGTGCTGGTATAGGAAATTCGAAACTTAAAATGGCTTTTTCTAAATTAAAAAAAGAAAAAACCTAAAAAATTAATTTCAATTTGACCAGTGAAAATCACATCATAAGGTATGATTGTTAACTTTAAAAAAAAAAAAAAAAAAAAACTACTACACCCTTATCCTTATTGCGCTGCATCTGAGATATTTGTTATGAATTGGATTGGAATTTAAAATTTAATTTCCAAGGTTAACCAGTATGCTGATGATAGTGTTATTCGCGCCACGATTAACATCACTCTGATGAAGTAAATTCTCCAAAATGATTTGAATACATCGATTGGTGGAAGAGAAAGAAACAAGCTCTGCAGTTAAATCCAAACAGAAAATGTCAAGTAATGTCTATATGTCGTCGCAAATCCAAACCAATACAGTTTATTTGTTTCAAATACACAGCGTTTAGAAGCCTCCAGGCCTATGTCTCCTCGGGGTTCAGGTATCAGCCGATCTAACCTGGAACGAACATGTAGGCCAATAGTAGACAAAAAATGCAACAAAACTAATTGGTTTCTTAGAACTGTTGTTGGTAAACAGAACCCAAAATCTGCTAACTGTTGTATCGTTCACTGTTTTACCCATTATGGATTTTTGTTCCCCAGTTTGGTTTGCTTGTACCGCCAAAAATCATCTATAATTTGGAACTATTCAGAGGCGTGCTACAAAATTTATTCTGGGTCAAAAAGGGGGGACCAATCTTAAAGGGATTCGTTTTTAATTCAGCTCAAATCAGGATTTGTTAGCAGAAAAAATATTTGTCAATTTGTTTTCCTTGCAATTGTATTTTAAATTCCGGTGTTTTTTTTGGCAAAAATGGATGTCAATGTCCGCACTCTGACAACCTGCTTTTTTGAATGACCGTATAACAAACTGACAGCTATAACTACACCATCAGTGCACATTTTCCTCGCCATTGGGAGGAGCTTCATTTCTGTCAGGGATCAATTTCTTTTAACCAACATGGAATTCTTTCAAGTACCACCTCAAAAATTATCTGTTTCAAATGTGCATTGAAGAGCTAGAGCTGGACTCTTAAATATTTTTTTGTAATTGTATTTTATTATTATGTTAATTCTATTATACTTGTGCAATAATATGTTTTAAGTTTTATTGTCTCAGTGGGTTGGAGGGGTCACAACCTTTTGGGTGATAGTGATTCGTTGCTCTGATTCCTCCATGGCCTAGCACTGGGTCAGTGGTTTTATCTCCTTTCTCACTCTTATTTATACTTTGCATACTATGTATTTTGCTGTATTTTAGCCAGATATGTAAATAAATAAATAAATAAATTTACTAAATTTGCACTCATGTCCTCGCGATTATGAAGATCTTACGGTTCGTTGCATACTGTGCTGTAATTTCTGTCGTTTTCAGAAAGAAAATAAAAATTGCGAATTTCTACGATGCGACCCGGAATTGCACGTAAGATTTGGTACACGTGGATTACTAAGGCTAACGGTTCAGATCGATTTAAAAATCTCAACATTTTTTAGGTAAGTCGGGGGGACGAGGCTGTGGATCACGAAATGCCCCTTTAACATTTTGGTTAAAAAGTCCACTTTTGCCAAATTCGCCCCCTCCCCCCAAAAAAATCCCCTCCCCTTAAAAAAATCTGGTTTATGGTCTGTGTTCTACCAATAGAACTTCGAAGGGAATACGTATAGAACTCTCAGTGCCAGTTTTGCTTGTTGGGAAAAAAACAACATTTTTTGGAGGGGTCGAGAAACCTGTTTTGTTTTTTGTTTTTTTTAGAGATAGAGAGAGAAACAGGTATTTTCACCAGGTACTTGACTCCACAAAGAGCTCCATTGGTGGAAGTTATGGAGCTTCTTACCTACAAGGACATTTCTCTGGACATGCAAAATATCAATTATATTTTTCAAATGTGCAACATTTTGAAAAGAGTCTAGTGCACCTTAAAAATACAAAAGGCAATTTTTTGGCGGGTTTTGCAATGTGTTTATTTTCACCTGAAATAACATCCAAATCAAAAGCTTTTTATATTGTGTAAATGGAATTAACCTATAGGCCTAGGCCCTAGGTTCATAGTGTTAAACCAGAGCCACTGATGTGAACAGATCCTGTGTCAACTTTGCGGTCAATGAGTATGAGTCCACAATGTTCACACATTTTGTGACAAAAAATGTATTTACAACACACAAAGGCCAAAATCATGCATGGGAAGCCTAATAAAGCCAAAATCATGCATGGGAAGCCTTTGGCATCATAATATGGTTTCTGTGTATGCTCTGAATCATAATTTCTTGGACAGTTTACAATGTATACGCCCGCTTTCCCGTTAGAAAAAAATCTAATTCCATAGTTTTGTTTGTTTTTCTTTTCTCCTTCATTTAAAATAAAAATGAAGTCTCTAGCATATACGGTTACGCACCTTTGTCCTTTTGAAATCCGACACCGAAAATCCAAGATGGCCGCCAATTAGATATGCAAATTAGACAAATTTTTGCATTTTTCTCATTTTTTGATTTTGGGTGTCATGTACCCCAAGTGAAGCCCCATGCATTTTTAGTTTTAAAAAATGATTTTGGTGCACTTCTCCCCGTAATAAGGAATGATATTATGTGACGTGTCCTTAAGAATGCGTACGCAGCCTTAATGTACAGCACGTATTACTAATCTGAAAGAGGTTGAGCGCCATCTAACGACTTTATAAGTTCAAATCGGGGAGGACACGATCTACTCAATTTGGGCATTGGGGATTTCTAAACTGCTACGTGCATTTACTATAACGGTCTCTGTCTCAGTAACATTACAAAATCAGTTCTTAAACCTTCATTCAAACAATCTTAGTAATATCATGATAATTTAAGAAAAAACTATTGACGTCAAAATCCGTCTTCTTCTTCTTATCGTGTCCAAACACAGTGATTCTCAAATATGATCCAGCCAGAGATGGGTAGGCCTACAACGTCTGGCTGCTTCACTGAATTCCGCAAGGTCCTTGTTTGTGCATTGTTGCTCCAACAGTGGGCAGACTAAGAGATGTATCATAGTCTGTGGTGCTGTTCCACAACCACAGTTAGTGTCTTGATCTGCTTCCAGGTAGCCCCACGTCTGCAAGGAAACTTTAGATCGGCCAGTTCCGGTTGTCAATCTGTTGAGGCATCCCCAGGCCCCATTCAGCCCATGAGGAGTCAGCTCCAGGTGGAAGATGATCACCAGGTTCAATACCAATAGATGTTACTTGGTTGACAGCAGGTCTTTCTTTCCACAATGCGACTCTCTTATACTCCTTAGAGACTGATTCAAGAGGTTGGACTTTAAGAAACTCTCTCTGGATTTAAGGCGGTTGGCAGCAGGTCTCGGTCAAGTCAAGTCAAGTAAAACGGCCACGAAGGAAATTCGCCTCTTATCGCACATACACAATTTAATAATAATTACGAGATAATATGTATACAAACTTGCATTAATACAAACACACATAGAATTACTAGAAAACAAATATAAATCAAAGACAGCACTGTCACGTTGATGGTTTGAATTGTGGAGTCTGATTGCCTGTGGAATGAACGAGCTGAGATATCCCTGAGTCAAGGCACACGGCAATCGCATGCGACCAGATCTCGAAATAAGCTGACCTGCTAGACGATCGTTGAGAGGATGACTACAGTCATAGAAGAGGAGCAGAATATCATAGGGGCCTTATTTAAGGAGTTCGTTTACCTCCCACTACAGAAAAGGTTTGACACCTTTGGTAGTTAGTATGGACCCTCTACATC
The DNA here is from genome assembly GCA_023653785.1 of Ophioderma brevispina. NCBI lineage: Eukaryota > Metazoa > Echinodermata > Ophiuroidea > Amphilepidida > Ophiodermatidae > Ophioderma > Ophioderma brevispina. Next base: position 10,981 of record JAMKCH010019409.1, on the reverse strand, counting down.
AATGCTAGGTAGGTAGTACTCTCAAATTGTGGTATCACTCTTTCAATAGGGGCACATTTAAGTTTACACAGGGGTCAAACTTTTAAAATGCCCCAATCATGTTGAAATGTATGCCATATTGTCCATCTAATCATAAGGATTCCAAAAATGTATAGTTTGTACCACCTACGACCATTGGTTTTGGAGTTATAAGGTAAAATGGCTGAAATGGTAAAAAAGGTCAATTTCAAATTGTACAGGGGTCAACATTAAAAGTTAATCTATTATTGTTTAATACTTGCAGCAAGTTATGCCTGAGGTTAGAGGACTCATAAAAGGTATAGTTTGTAATATGTTAAATGCTTACTTACGGAGATAAGGGTCAAAGAAGGTCAACATCAATTGGGTATGTTGACCTATGACCTATTTTGTCCCATAACATGGTAACTTTGCATTGCAGATGGTGCAAACTATTCCTTATTTTTACTCATTAAGCTAGATGAACAACTTCTATAATTTTCAACAAAATTGGAGCAACTTCCGATTTTGACCCCTGTACAAATAGAAATTGACATTTTTTACCATTTTAGCCATTTTTACCCTATAACTCCAAAACCATTGGTCAGAGTTGGTACAAACTATACATTTCGGAATCCTTGTGACGAGACGGACATTGGCATATAACATTACATGATGGAGCATTTAAAGTTTGACCCCTGTGTAAACTTAAATTGGCCCCTATTGAAAAAGTGACACCACAATTTGAGAGTACTACCTACTAGCGTTGATATAGAGGGTCCATACTAACTACCAAAGGTGTCAACCTTTTCTGTAGTGAGGGGTAAACGATGATGTTTGACCTGGTTCCTAGCTCCGCCTCCACTATCACCAATCACATCCGTTAGCTTTTTAAGCAACAGATCAGCATAGACCGCTTCGAAGGTCTGTCTTGGCTCACCGATAATCTTTCCTGCTTGTTTAACAATCATAGCAATTTTTTCTGGTCCCCTTGAGCAACGTTCGTTCCCCAGCATAACAAGCAGTACTTCCACAAACTAGCGACGACGGATTCATAGAAAATGACAAGTTTGTCTAACATGGAAATAGTTCAGCTTCCTAAAACAATACATTCTGACGTTAAGTTTTTTGATGAGTGAGTCTATGAGATTATGTCATGCAAGTTTCTCATCTATTATGATGCCAAGATATTAATATGATGGCACTCGCTCGATAACACTGCCTTTCAAAGCTTTTCAAGACGATGGGAATGGGAATCGAACTCCAAGTCCTAAAGTCAATTATCATTTCTTGTCTTAGACACGTTTAATTCGAGAAAATTGGCATCACAATAGTTGACAAACTTTGCAAGCTGCTGTTTGTAGATAGTATCATCATCACCATAATCAAACCAATCATAGCTGTATCATCGGCGAATTTAATTAATGGACATGAAGGTTCACTATCTGCAGTCAGAAGTACACAGAATGTACGGTGCTATAAAAAACGGTGCTAGCACTGTACCCTGTGGGGCCCCAGTATCGGATGTAATACAGTTGGATAATGTTCCACTACTTGATAATCTAACATACTGGGAACGATCAGTGAGATAATTCAAAACCCAGTTCAAAAGAGAGCTGGGAATGTCCTGATCAAGTAGTTTCTGAATTAACAAGTGCGCCTGTATGGTGTTAAACGCCGATGAAAAGTCAAAGAACGTTATCCTCACTGAATTACCAAATTTTGCCCCGTCTAAGTGATGATACAATTTTTCCAGACATAGGTGCTTCACATTAGAAGACTATTAGATACTTGGCTACGCTCTTGCATGCTCGCTTCACTACGACGGATGTCTGGTGGAGCAATTCTAGGATGTATAAGTTCTCCGTTGGTGTTGGACGAAAACATCCTGTGATGAGCCGGCAGGAGGCATTCAAGCTTCTTGGCATGGGTTGATCTTTCCCATACAGTGCAAGCACACTCTGCACATGAGTAGCACAGGGCAAGTGCCGTCGATCTTAGGGTATGTGGGCGAGCACCCCATCTTGTGCCAGTGAGTTTGTTCAAGATATTATTGGGTGAACATACTTTACTCTTCGTCTTCTTCTTATAGAGAGTGCCGCTGAGTGCGGGGAATGAAGGAATTCAACTATATACTTCGGCTGAAATTTTCGCGTTACCTCTTTGCTTCCTTTCATTATTCCGCACTCCTCCCTTTTTAGAAATTTCTCCTTTTAAAATGTCGTCACCTTTCCCCTCTCTCCTTGATGTCATTTTTCATGTTCCCCCTTTCGCTTAAAATTTTTTTTTTCGGATTTCAAATCCGCCATTCCCCACTCTGGCGTAAATAATGACTTAGAATGCATTGAGAATGTTAAAGGTGCAACGAGAGATTTCAAATCATCCATATTTTGTGTGATATGTAGTGATTTCATATAGATTAGACGCTCAATAGATTCCCTACCTTTTATTTGGTTACAGAAATAACATAAAATGAAAATAAAAGGTGATTTGTATATGCAGTGATATGCTTATATTTCAATAGAAAACATAGACTGAATTTTGTATTTGCTCCTATACGAAATTAGAAATTTCACAATTTATGTAACAAAGAAACACTTCTCAGCTTAATCATTACAGATGGGGATAGTTTTGATATAAAGCTTTACACCAGAGCCAAAATCAGAATGTTCACATTTTTTCTGGATACTTGTTATTTGAAATCTCTCGTTGCAGCTTTAATGCTTTATTTTACCAAGGGAGGAAAGACACGACCTGTTTGATTTGGGCATTGGGGATTTCCAAACGGTAATTTGTGGAACTGCTACGTGAATTGCAGTCTCGGTACGTCCCAGTGACATTACAAAATCTTAATATCGTGACAATGCTAACATAAAATATTCATCTCAAAATTTTCGGGTTGGGGGATTAACCCCGCTGCAAAATATTTAAAAATAAAATATATCATGCAAGTCCTCTGCGTAATCAGGCAATGACCCCACAACTAGATCTATCGGCACTGAACCCAACCTCTCGACCTAACATCATCATAATAGGACTTCTCCCAGTGGATGTTTGGACACTTGCTCTGTATGCAAACCCTACGTACGGGAGATGATCTCACTCCTATCAGCCACTTCGCCAACTTTCTTTCCATCATCACTTTCCCACCGCTTGACGAGAACACTTTGCTGGACAGTCAGTACGTCCCACTGAGCCCAATAATAGATATCTATATCTGGTCCCAAGCAGGCTGTCTTCACCTTCTCTTTCTTCTCTAGAATTATCGCCATCAATTCATCCTCTTGTTGAGCTGCTCTTATTGTCTCAATTGAAATCTCAGGAACCCCGATACAATGTGAACCTAGTCTTCGGTCTGATTCAGAATTACCCCCTACTCTTTGATTCTCCCAATTTTCATCGTTTTCCCAGTTTTTCTCAAAGCAAAGGGTCAAATCCGGTTGACTCCAAATCAGTTCTGTCTTCTACTTCCGCACCCCGCTTATCTTGCTCATTCAAATCGGCAAGCGCAACGATGCAGACTGATAGTATCTTCTAGTACTTGAGCCTTTGAACTGGCTAACATATTTTGCTTCTGTTTGGCACCCTACACGAATCACCTTTAGTGACTCACCATTTGACACTTGTTGCCCAAGTTCTGCCTGCTCCAGTTCCGCTTCCACTGTTAAAAATGTTCATTAAAATAACAGCGTTTTGACTGGCAGCTGGGACTCACAACAGTTAAAATCACGTTTTTTTACAGTCATTTGCACGTTTCGAGTCCCTTTTTACAGTTATTTGCACGTTTTGAGTCCCGGCTAACAGTCAGAATGCCGTTATTTTAAGATCATTTTTAACAGTGCATCTGACGCCGATCTTCAGGCTGCTGTGCAAGTTGTGCTCCCCATCGGACTCGAAACGTGCAAATGGTGAGTCCTGTAGTTCTAGTAAATAAAAAGGGTAGGTCGAAACGCCTGTGCATTGATTATAGAAGATTGAACGAGGTCACTGTGAAAGAGGCCTATCCGTTACCACAGATTAACGACTCCTTTAAGTTAGATGCGATAGGTGGTGCAGTTCTTTTCGACACTTGACTTGGCGTTTCGACCTACCCTTTTTATTTACTAGAACTACAGGACTGGACCATGGACTGTTAGATGGCTTCGTCAGCCCCCTTGTCAAGTAGCTCGCTCACATGTCTTTCAACTTCTTCTCTTTATCTGGGTGATGACTTTCGCAGAAGCTGTTTAAGTGGGCGGGCGGTACCGGTGCTGTGTTTTACCAAGTAAGTTCTCCCAATAACATACTCTCCCGTTGAGAAAACGTCCAGGGGTACGGTCCGTTCTCAAAACTCTATCGTAAATCTACGTACATGCTATGCCATGCCTGATTGGACCAATTTGTCCAAAGTACTGTGTTAACTGGTATCTGTTATGTAGGACATACGCATGAGTTAGTATACACGTAGGGTTACGCACGAGTTGGGGAACGGACCCCTGGCAATCAATCAGCAATTTCGAGACTTTTCTCGTATCTCCAGGCTCCAAACCCCGCTCCAAACCGGCAGTATTCTCATCACGCAAATGTTCCGGATCTTCACCCAGCAACCGGTTTTTACAATTTCCTATTATTCTCTCATCTTTACGTTGCCGTCCTAAGTTGATGACCTTCACAGGGAACACACCTTTACTAAGCTCCACTAAAGTCTGAGGGACTAAAATGCCACTCTCAGTTCTCTAACTGGTTAAACAAATCCCAGCTGACCACAATTAATATCAAAATTAACGCTTCCCTTCACAATCATTTCATGCTCAGGCAGCATCCAAGTAGAAGTCTGCGACTGACAACTGTTCGGCAAGAATGGATTGCTTTCTTTCGTCCTGCAGGGCATAGCTCAACTGAGCCATCCAAGAAATCCATGCCCAATGTTCTGCGACTCACATCGGCTACAGGCTACAGAAACAGCTTCCCACCTTCATCCCAGCTCAAGCACCGTCTTACCTAACCCCTCAATCTCCTTTCCATCAGCTTGTCTAAGTACTACTCCTACCGAAGTCAACGGTTTTCTTCGTTCTTCTGGAATAAGATGGTAATGATCTGACTTAAAAATTGTAAGTGAAGCACCTGTGTCGACAGCATGCATTATCGTCTCACTCTGGATGGCGACTGGGCCATGGGATGTACAACTCTTTCACTGGTTTAAAATTAACACTCCCCTTCCCCTCACTTAATTCGATCTTCCTAAGTTCTGTGATGAGCTCGGTATCCTCGTGTGATGAGCTCGGCATCATCGTCTCCTGTGGCTGGCTGTTGCTGTGACTCCCTGCCTGGCTGATACTTGGGCCCCTCGGTTGCTTGACTCAGGCTCATCTGTGCGGTTGTGGCTTGGCTCCTCTGTTCGGGTTGGCATTGGGGCTCATGGTTGCGGACTGTAACTTCGGCCCGTCTGTTGTTCCGGCTTGCCCAGGGCCCTTGTTCAGCCTGTCTCGTTTCCCGAGTTCTGGTGGCATTGTGGGGCAACATGGGACCAACCTCCCTGTTCACAAAGGAAACAAGGTGAGTTACGAGACTAGGTACCCGTCTGAAGTCTTCTTGTAGACCCTACAGTTGTAGCACACCCCTGACGGCTTATTAAGCACTGAATTGTTAGGACACTCACGCGCAAAATGCCCTGGTTGCTGGCACTGGAAGCAAATCTTTCATGGAATTTGCCCTGGTGGCCATGTTTGACGTTTACGACCCCGGTGAGACTCTTTGACGGAGTCAAGGTCATAAATAGATCGGTTCCTAGAAACCGCTTTCAGCCCTTTCTCCCTTAGGTGCTCCCCCCGTAACTTTCTTTCAACCTCAAGTGGATCTGCGGCTCTACATTAAACTCCTTTATGGGTGTTGTAGATATGTGTAGAAATAGAACCTTGGGAGTGTTGGCGGGAGGGATTAGCATGGTTCCTCCCACTCTCCGTCACATCCAGATGTTGCAACGGTTATTTTTGGCGGTGTGGTGAGTACAGTGGTTGGGGTTAGAGTGTATAGGTGCGCCTGGCTTACAAAGCGAGTAGCTCTGTAGCCATTGCGCTTATGTTCAAGGGTATTAGGGTGGTAGGCATAATTTTTGCATCAAGGTTTGAGAAGTGGTGAGTTATATTCACACCGATAGTCTGTATTTATCTTTATTATTTAGAATCGATTTGCGTTAAAAATGGCATGTCCTACCCCCTGCTACTATCGAAAAGAATGCATTATATCGACAATAGCGTTATATAAGTCACGCCGTAAAGGGCCAATATAAACAAAGTCACAAGGTTGTTTGGTGGAGGATATAAAATCTTATGAGGCGGAAGTTCCAGAACGCTCCGGGGTTGAATACATAACAAAATTCGGAATGTTAATGAAGGGTCCATAACCATAACTTAGGCCAAAATGGCAGTGAGCGTTGTTCCAAAAACACAAAATAATGTCAAAACAGTCAAATTTACCCCTTATTTCCAAAACGACGTCCGATGGCGGATGCGTTGCGAGTATATTGAGTGTGGTCCCAGGGGCCCAAAAACCAAAAAAAAAACAAAAACGTAAACAATGCCGTTGAACTCACCACTTCTTAAAAATTTTCCCAAAATATTGGCCCGCAAAAATCATAATAAGAGTCCAATTCAAAAATCCACTGTAGGGAAATTCATACTTAATAATCTATTCTTCATGTATAACCGGTTATTTGAGCTAATGACCGTCCCGTGATTTTGCTTTTTGATGCCAAAAGGTGCAGGGCCAATTCCTGCTTCCAAGGCCGAAATGTGACGACGTCTAACCGATTTTGTTTTTGCTCGCTGTCGCCTCACCTTGACTAGTTGTTTACAAGACGGCCTTCAGGCCGTCTTGTTTGTTTTTGACGGGTTCTTACAAAGGACGGCCTTTTGGCCGTAGTGTTCTTCCGTGGTCTTTAGTCTGAGTATTTTCTCTTCTTCTTCTTCTGTCTGGCAACACGTCAATTATTGCGTCTAGCTCCATCAGGTGGACGTATTCTGATAGATTTGCACCAAATGACCGTGAGTCATCCCATTCAGGACATATGACTTTGACCCATGTCGGGGTCATCTATCTAAAAAAAACAAGGGTCACAGGGGTCAAAAGTGTGAGGGTTTTCTTGAAAAACGTATCTCCTCTACAGTTTACATTGCATGCGTAACGTGACTCATGCATGTGAAGCCAGCTTGAGACCCTTCACAAAAAGTTATGGGCGAGAGGTCATTTGGGGTCATAAGGGAACTTCCGGTCAATTGTGCCAAAAAATGTAAAATAAGACCAAATTGATTTATCTCAGCCTATAAGAGGCAGATAAAGCCCGTTATTACTACGGTGATGTAACATTAATAGTAGAGAGGGTCTATGATAGTCTCGACCCCAAAGGTCAAAGTACAAGGTCAAAGGTCAAAATTTACAACAAGCTCGATTGAAGCTGAAATTGACAAGGAATAATCCTCGGGAGATCGTAAATACAGAAAAAACAGTTGACCCTATGTGACCCAGGGGTCAAGTTATATTAGAGGTGCAAAGGGTCAAATCCCGACATGACTTTGGATTGAGTGTAATTTAATTGTTAAATTATCTTCTTCTACAGGTTTACGCCGATATAAACCAACTGGTTCAGAGGAACCACTACCCGTGATTCATATAGGGTGTTCAGGGATAGAGGCTTCCACGGTCATTAAGGGGGTCATTTTCCGGTGTGAAAGCCAAAAATTGTGAAAAAAATTCAAAACAGCGTGTCCTTACAAACTTACTAACAGGTGAGCGTCGTGTAGAGCACATGATTGTACCAGGCAGGGTCTTTGGGTTGGTCCCCCATTTCATGATCAAAGGCATTAAGGGGTCACGCCGTCAAAAACCAATGGATATTCCAAAATTTTTCAATTTTTTTTATCTCCAGAACTAAGCATAGTAGAATTTTTTTATTTGCATTGAAACAATGCATTTTGTTGTGTACACGAGGTTTTTTTTTATACCGGGATCAAAGGTCATTAAGGGGGGTCAAAAGGTCAATTCTTGCCAAAAAATGCTAAAAATAGACCAATTGGCTATATCTCAGCCTATAGAAGACAGATAAAGCCTGTTATTGCTACAATGATGTAACATTAATGGTACAAGAAGTCTATGATAGTCTCGACCCCAAGGCAAAGTTCAAGGTCAAAGGTCAAAATCTACAAACAGCTCCGATTGAGCTGAAATTGTAGGATAATCTTTGTGGCATCATAAATACCGAACAAGTAACAGTTGACCACCATCCGTGACCCGGGGTCACCTTATAGGGGTGAAAGTCAAATCCCTGACATGCTTGATTGAGTTGAAACTCAAAATATTGAGCCTTGTTAAAGTTGGTTAACACGAAAAAAGACACTTAATGACATTTGTGGGACATATTGGTGAGTTTTAAAGGGGTCAAAGGTCAAGTCACCTCAAGGGGGTCTATTAAGGGGAATCACCATCCACCTTTCCCAATACGGCCGTCCTTGTAAATCAGATCTGTCCCCAGGCCTAGTTTCTTCTTTCTTTCTTCTGGCAACGACTTCAACTGCTTCTGGTTTTGTCATGGTTTGACGTAGCTGACCGACTTCACCATATGCCGCGTGAGCCATCCCATTTATGACTGATGTTTGACCCCTATCGGGGTCTCTAGGGGTCACAGGGGTCAAAGTGTGATTTTCTTGAAACTGTATCTCCTCCTACAGTTTACATTGCATTGTAACGTGACTCATGCTGTGCAGCAGCTTAGGACCCTTCACAAAGTTTGGGTCTGGGGCAATTCTGGGGTCATTAAGGGGTGCACTTCCGTCTAATGTGAAAAATCTTAAAAAATCTTCAAAAATAGCTATCTGGCTCTATGCAACCTTGCATGGTCACATGACCTCATACATACGGAGCAGCTTAAGACCTTTCACAAACGCTGTGCTCGAAATGGGGGTCAAGTCATTAAGGGGGAACTTCCGGTCAAAAAAAAAATATTCCAAAAAATATTCAAAATTTTTTATCTCAATAAACCCAAACATAGTACAGTGACTTAACTGTCAGATATGCTTGCATGTTACCTGGTGTATGAAGGTATTTTTATTTTGGAGGTCAAAGGTAATTATTTAAGGTCATTTCGGGTTTGTAAGAGTTAAATAATTTTAAGAATTTTTATCTCCAGAACTAAGACAGAGTAGAATTTTTTTTTATTTTGATTGGAACAATGCATTTTGTTGTGTATACGAGGGTTTTTTTTCTATTACTGGATCAAAGGTCATAAGGGGTCAAAGGTCAATTTGCCCAAAAATTTTAAAAATAATACAAAAAGTGGGATTTATCTTAGCCTAAAGGGGACAGATAAAGCCCGTCTTTACTACATGCGTAACATTAACTAGTAGAAGAGGTCTAATAAAGTCCCTCGACGCCCCCCAAGGTCCAAGTTCCAGGTCAAGGTCAACATTTACAAACAAGCTCCGTGAACTGAAATTTGACAGGATAATCAATCGGATAAAATCGTAAATACAGAAAAAGTACAGTTGACCCTATTCGTGACCAGTGGGTCAACGTTGATATAGTTGCAAAGGTCAAATCCCTGACATCTTGGATTGAGTTGAACCTCAATAATATTGATCCTTGTAAGGTTGTTAACCTTAAAAAACATTTAATGACATTGTGACAATATTTGGTGAAGTTACAACACGGGGTCAATGTCAAGTCAACTCAAGGGTCTTAAGGGGTCACCATCCATTCCCAATACGGCCGTCTTGTAAATTAATCTGTCCCCAGGTCTAGTTCACCTGTCACTGTTGTGCTTCGTCCGATCAGATGCAGTCTCATCTTCACTTGTTTCATAATTTCTACTCTCCTCACTTGACTTTACTGTGTCTCCTACATCCCAATAACTTTGACCTCTCATGCAGCCACTCCCCTCCTTACTCCCCCCCCCCCCCCCCGTGATGTGATCCAACTGTACCGCTCCAAGCACTACTTTCTACTTCTCTAGCTTTTCCTACATTTTCAGTCGCTTCTCCAAAATCTCTGCTGCTGCCGCGCCGTTGAGTGGAACCACAGGACACATCATATTTTACGGCCCGCGGCCTTTCGTGTCTCCAAGGCTCTCCACGATCATCACAAAGGCATCCACTATTCACAGTATTTTCACCTACGCCCTCCACATTGCTACACGTTCCTCCACCATCTCTGAGAATACCGTTGTTAGCTAGTGTAGTGCTCGCCACTAACTCCACCTGTCCTCCATGGCCATCCTCTAGCTTACTCTGACACTTTTCCTCTGGCTGCTAATGTCTACCTCAGTTTTGTGCCTCTTTATGCGTCTGACTCAACGTCTGACTCCAATGTCTGACTCCAACGTCTGACTCTTTGACTCCGTCTGAAGCAATCCCACTTCTGACACTTGTGATCATGGTGATAGGAATCCCACCACTGCGGCTGTGGACGAGACAAGTACACGTGTATGGCTTGAGCGTCTGATAACAGTTGTAAATCCTGTTAGTGTATTAATTAAATCAAAGGCAAGTTTCAACGACACACATAGTCAGTTATTTTGGTAGTCTATATTGCTGTGTTTTAATCATTGTTCAGCATGATATAGGCACATTGTAGGCTAGAGCAGGCCTGTGAAGTGACAGTGCTTCAGGGCCATTCTCCTTCTAACTCCTCAAACACAGTCTGAACCTCCTTTATATAGGTGCTCACCACCCGAGGGCAGCACATATGAGGAGGAGGGAAGTGGGTCATTATCAAGGGGAAGAGGAATCTAATGACCTAGGAGGCCTCACCAGTGTGGGCACTCGCTCAAGACGACGGTCCCTCCTCAAGTACGGGTCCCTCATCTTAACCAAAACATTGTGACCTTATGAGGCCACCCAGAGTGTGAGGTCACTCTTCAAGTACCAGGCCTGGCCTCCTCCTCTCAAATGACGTGTTGACCTTCCTCTCTTTGCATGATGGCTGTCCTCACCATGGGGAGGAGGGAAACAGCCCC